>PVKE010012176.1:0-11538 GCA_004027555.1 Craseonycteris thonglongyai
TAAAAAAAAAAAAAAAAAAAAAGAATAACCATTGCTTCTTCAGTAAATGGTGCTGGGAATATTGGATAACCACATCCCAAGGAATGAATCTGGACTGTGAACTGTCACCATATACCAAAATTAACTCAAAGTGGATTAAAGACCTCCACTAAGACCCAAAACAATAAACTGCATAGAAGAAAACATTTGGTACTAAACTTACAGACCTTGGATTCAGAGAGAACTTTATGAATTTGACCTCGAAGGCAAGGGAAGAAAAAGCAAAAATAAATAAATGGGACGGTATCAAACTAAAAAGCTTTTGCACAGCAAAATAAATTAACAAAGCAAAGAGGCAACAAACCAAATAGAAAATATTTGCAAACAATGCCTCTGATAAGGGGCTAATATCTAAAATACATTCAGAACTCATACAACTCAATAAAAAAACAATCCAACTGAAAAATGGGCAGAAGTATTGAACACTTTTCCCATGTAGACATACAAATGGCTAACAGATATATGAAAAAAATGCTCAACATCACTAGCTATTGGGAAAATGCAAATTAAAACCACAATGAGATACCACCTCACACCTGTTAGAATGGTTATAATCAACAAAGCATAACAAGTGCTGGAGAGGCTGTGGAGGAAAGGGAACCCTCATACACTGCTGGTGGGAATGTAAATTGGTACAATCACTATGGAAGGCAGTATGGAGATTTCTCAAAAAATTAAGAATAGAATTACCATATGACCCGCAATCTGTCTTCTGGGTGTCTACCCCCAAAACTTGAAAACCTTAGTCTGCAAAAATATATGTACCCCAGTGTTCACTGCAGCACTGTTTATGGTGGCCACATTATAGAAACAACCAAGTGTCCTTTGATAGATGACTGGATAAAGAAGTTGTGGTACATTTACACAGTGGAAAATTACTCACCAATAAGAAGAAATGAAATACTGCCATTTGTGACACCATGGATAGACCTTTAAAAAAAATTTTTTTTTTAAGATTTATTTTATTATTTTTGACAGAGAGAAGAGGGAGGGCCCAGAGCAGTCTCCATAGTTGCACATCATCAGTTTTTGATATGGTTTCATTCCACACAGGTGGGCGGGGGCCGCACAGGGCTGAAGCTGGGCGGGGGGCCTCCCGCACGAGAGGCCTGTCACCTCGAGTCAGGGACCAAACTGGGGCAGTGAGAACCAAGCTGGGGGCCTCCCACATGGGAATCACACCCCCAGTTCAGCATATGGGTCTGCATGGGCTGGGGCTGGGATTTGATCCTCGGTCCTTGGAGCTGCAAAGTGAGTGCTTAACCTGCTGAGACATCCTGGCTTTCCCCTGGATGGACCTTGACATCATTATGTTAAGCAAAATAAGACTGAAAAAATCAAGAACCATATGATTTCACTTACATGTGGAATATAAAACTGAAAGCAATAAAGAAATACTCATGGACATAGTCAATAGTTTAGTGTTTTTTTGAGTGTAAGCGGGGAGGGCATGGGGAAGAGGGAGGGGTAATCAAATATGTGGTGGAAAGAGAACTGACTCTGGGTGGTAGCACACAATTCAGACTATGTAATATAGAATTGTACACCTGAAACCTATATAGTTTTAACCAACCAATGTCACCTCAATAAATGTAACAAAAAAAAACTAAAAAAAAAAAAGAGTAACAGTTGTTATTTTCTTGGATACCTTAGTAGTAATCCATATATATATACAGAAATACTCCTGCATCTAACAGCAAGAGTATTTTCACCATCACAGTATCAAACACCAGTGAGAAACAGTAGTCATTTTTCTAAAAGAATGTTTGATAGCAACTTTTCACCGGTGCATTAAAAAAAAAAGTGAATTTTGTACTTTATTTTTTCAGTTTCTATTTATTTTTATTTGTTGCAGTTTTTATTTCTTTGTTGGTTTAAAACAAAGAGAACTTGATCACAGTTGACATGATCATATTGGTTGGGTGGTTTTTGCAAAGTAGGCCTATTTGGTATTTCCATTTCCTTACTGGGAGACATGGATAATTTTGGTATTTTGGACACTCCGGAGACCGACAACTTACAATCCTGGAGAAAATGTCATCAAGCCATTTTCACCTTAACATAACTTTCACCTTAACGTAACTTCTAAATCACCGCACAAATATTATGCAATGATTCAAACTTTATAAGGGCCAGAGGTTTGAAAATATGTCAGAAAAATCTGTATCCTCAAGAACACCCTTCCATCTTACCCTATCAATTGTTTAGTTAGTTCCCTATGACAGCAGTCCCCAACCTTTATGGCACCAGAGATTGGTTTCAGGGAAGACAATTTTTCCACAGACAAGGGTGGGAGGGAGGAGGATGGTTTCAGGATGATTCAAGCACATTACATTTATTGTGCACTTTATTATCATTACATTGTAATACATAGTCAAATAATTATACAGCTCATTTGCTACCATAAAGCTGCCACCAGATGCAACGTAATTGTCACCTGCCACTCACTGATAAGGTTTTGATGAGTCTGCAAGGAATTGATTTATTACGGTCTCTGTGGAGTCAAACCTCTCTGCTAATGTTAATCTGTATTTGCAGCACTTAGTTCCCCAGTGCTAGCATCACTGCCTCAGCTCTACCTCAGATAATTAGGCATTAGTCTCACAAGGAGCACGCAAACTAGATCCCTCACATACACATTTCACAATAGGGTTTGCAGTCCTATGAGAGTTTAATACTGCCACTACTCTGACAGGAGGTGGGGCCCAGGCAGTAATTTCAGTAAGCAACAAGGATCAGCTGTAAATACAGATGAAGCTTTGCTCATTGGCCCACCACTTCCTCCTGTGTAGCCTGGTTCCTAACAGGTCTCAAACCGGTACCAGTCTGTGGCCACAGGGTTGAGGACCCCTGCCTTATGAGATTCATAATGTAACTCTTTGAGATTGGGGTAGCATTGGAAACATCTGTTCTTTGCCAGGCATAAAGGGGTAATCCATTCATTTACTCTTCCCCACGTTTCTGTGAAATAGGTACTATTATTATCCACATTTTCCAAAAGGAGACTGAAACTCAGGCTTTTATTTCCTTTTCTTCTCTCTTAGGAATTTTATTGGTCCTAGGGACAGGGAGGCAGGCAGACACTGCTTTCTGCTGAGGAGCCCTCACTGTTTCCAGTTGCCATTGATGGGGAGGTTCACATGTTCTGGGGAGGCCAGAAGGCCTTGAACTTGGGCCGGGTGCTGAGGTGTGCCACTTAGGCTGAGAGCAGGAGGAAGAAGTCCAGGCAGCAGGGGCCAAGCCTGGTGATTCAGCAGCAAGTCTAGCAAGTTGTAGTCCACGAAAGAAATCTGGTTGCCCACAATGAAAGCCTGGACCTCCTGGTTTTGGTACAGCAAGGTTTCATAAGGCCTCAGGTGCTTGGCAGTTTCTTGCCTGCCTGGTAGTTGGTACAGATGAGGGTGATCTATTTCAGAGGAGATCCTCCGTTCAGTACATCCACCAGGGCCCCCTCCTGCTAGTCCTTTCCATATAGTGAGAGGGAGTGGCCCAGGTGGTGCAGGATGGCATTAAACTGGTACGGGGGGGGGGGGCGGACAACTTGGAGAGCTGCCTGTAGAGACAGGAGGCCTTGAGAGGGCCCTGCAACTTGGTCTTCTTGGTCACCACCTCCTCCTTCCAGTTTGGCCCATATCAGCCAGCAGTGCCTGGCAGCGCCCATGAACAGGGAAGTTGACAATGGTGTAGGGCGGCAGGGTTGTGGTATAGACAAAAGTAGCCTCGGGTTTTGCCCATAGTCACAGAGTACTAAGAGATGGACCCAGAAGCCTCTCTTGTACTCCTACAAACCCTCCACCTGCCTGAGCACCTGGATGCCTCAGAGGGTTAAGTGCTCACTTTGCAGCCCCGGGGTCAGAGGATCAAGTCCCAGCCCGTCCGTACAAACCCATATGCTGAACTTGGGGCATGTTTACCATTCCAGAAGCCTCCTGCCCAGTTCCTGCCCTGTGCACCTGGCCCACCTGTGTGGAACAAACCATGTCAAAAACCGATGAGGTACAACTATGGAGACTGCTCTGGGCCCTCCCCCTTCTGTCTCTGTCAAAAACAGTACAATAAATGTAAAGAAAACAAAAACAACTTGGGGAAGCCGGGATGGCTCAGTGGGTTAAGTGCTCACTTTGCAGCCCCGGGCACAGAGGATCAAACGCTGGCCCTGGCCCAAGTGGACCTCTATGCTGAACTGGGAACCCCTATGCCCCCAGTTCAGTTCTCACTGGGGTGAGACCCGGGCCCAGTTCCTGCCCTGTGCAGCCCTGTGACCACCTGTGGAGTAAAACTATGTGGAAAAACCAATGATGTACAACTATGGAGACTACTCTGGGCCCTCCCCCTTCTCTCTGTCTCTGTATCTCTCTCTGTCAAAAGCAATAAAAATAAATCTTAAAAAAAAAAAAAAAGGGGGAAAGCTGGGATGGCTCAGCGGGTTAAGCGCTCGCTTTGAAGCCCCGGGACCGAGGATCGAATCCCGGCCCCGGCCCATGCGGACCCGTATGCTGAACTGGGGTGTGCGCCCAGTTCAGTTCTTGCTGGGACCTATGCGGGAGGCTCCCGACCTAGTTCCTGCCCTGTGCCCACCTGCGCCCACCTGTGGAGTGAAACTATACGGAAAACTAATGTCAACTATGGAGACTGCTCTGGGCCCTCCCCCTTCTCTCTGTCTCTCTCTGTCTCTGTTTCTCTCTGTCAAAAATCAATAAAATAAATCTTAAAAAAAAAAAAGTACTTGTTTGAAGGCCGCAGCGTTAATTGGCAGCAGAAGGGCTCAAGTAGCGGGTGAGGAGAGAGTGTGTGTGTGAAGGTGGTGGTGGTGTATCTGGGAGGGCCGCGGGGCCGCTGGGGAGCAGGCGTGGAGGGCTGGCTGTACCAGGAATTTTTGTGGAACAGTTCCGTGTGGGAAGAAGGGTGGGACAGAAAACCGAGTGGTAGGTAAGCCCCTCACCTGGCTGGTAAAAGAGCACGGAGCTGGTGAGATCGTTCAGCAATTCCATAATCCGATGTTTTTCCAAGTAAATCCTGGCCTTGCATTCCCGGTTGCTGTTGGCCTGCATCGCTTGGCGTTAGGCCGTTGCTGAGCGACCAGGCTGCGCTTCCGCTGTTCGGCTCCTCCTTTTCCGCCCGCGGGGTCACGTGACGCTCCTGCTCCAGGCTGTGAGCTGGGTGCAGTGTTCTACACTTCACCGCACCCGGAAGGCATGGGGATGTGGGGCGGGGCGTTCACGGAGGCCTGAGGGAGACTGACGCGAAAGCCCTTGTGGGCTGACAACCCGTTCCCCATCCGGGCTGAGGGCTGGCCCTGATTGTCTTCTCCTGTTTGTGTCCCTAGAACTTAGCTTAGTACTTGCTGATCCAACGAATGAGATCTCATGTGCTAATAACACAGGATGAACTAATAATTGAAGGAACTTGTGCAATTCTGGAGACGTTTAGTGGAGTGTCTTCTGGTGTGAGCAGCATGCAGCTCAGCGCAGGCAGTGGGGCAGGAAGGTAGCCAGTTTACCGGATTGTGGGTTCCTGATAGAGGGTACAGTTTGTGAAGCTCAAACATCAAAGCCTAAATTATGTGCACCCTATCCTCCAAATCATGACCATTTAAATGCTTGACCTTTCAACGGTTGACTAAAGATGGGTGATCACTTAGGAAAGAGACTGGCTCAGTCCAGCAGAGGCCAGACAAGGACAGGGGGACTAAAATGAAGAGGGACCCCTGCAGATAATGCAGATGAGGAGGACCCTAGTCAAAGCAAACGGGGTTAGTCATAGTCCTTTGATTGAGTGGCCATGCTGGACTCTGAAAAGCAAAGTCAAAAAATGTAAAGAACGTTCTCCTTAATGTAGGGAGAGAAGACTGTGTTGGTGCACTGGACAGTGATTTCTGCTCAGTGCTCTAAGCATTTAGTCTTCTTGAGAATGTCATTTACTTACTCTTCAGAAGTTAGTGTCTGAATAAATCCGCTCTTTGAACTTCAAAAGATCCTGACATTGCAGCAATTTAATTTGCTCCGATGGAGTAGAGCACACTGGACCCTGCTGATATTTTTCCAAGTTGCTGATTTAGTTCCAATGAATCTGGGTGACTTTGCTCAGCACACCCTTTCATGACATACCTCGCGCAGCTATGATACCAAATTTCCCAATTCCTCTAGAAGTCATGCTGAAAAGAAGTATCCAAATGCCACCTAGTGGCACCTGCTATTCTCTGTCAAGGCCATCTCCAATTGGGGTTTAATTAATAATCATCATGAACATCATCATCCTAAAACTTCTTCCTTCTTCTTTGACTCCTTGTTCTCCATCTCCTTATTATTATTAATCCCTTTAGTGGTTTGGGAGAGTAACTCCAGGTGGAAGGCATTAATGCATTGTTTCTCAATCTGGACTGCACATTAGAATCACCTGAGGTCTTTTAAAAAGTTCTGAGGCTTGGGCCCCGTTCCAGGTCCATGCAATTGAATCTCTTGGAATGGGGCCTGATTGGTAATTTTATTGTTGTTGTTATGATCAGCTTTACTGAGGTATAATTAACACTTAATAAGCTGTACTGTTTAAGGCATATACTTTGATAAGTTTTGATGTATGTATATAACCATGAAATCATCACTGCAAGATAAGGAATTTATCTATGAGAACCAAAATATCCCTGTGTTCCTTTCTAGTTCCTTCCTCTCACCCCCACTATTGCCAGGCAACTACTGACCTGCTATCTGTAACTATAGGTTCATTTACATTTTCTAGAATTTAATGTAATTGGAAACATATAGTAATGCAGTTTTTTTGTGGTCTGGGGTCTTTCACTCAACTAATTCTTTTTGTGAGATTCATCCATATTGTTGCATATATTCAATATTTCAATCCTCTTTTTGCTGCGTAAGATTCCATAGTGTAGATGTACCACAATTTGTTTATCCATTCACCTGCTGATGGATATTGGGGGTATTTTCAGTTTGGAGCTTTTACAAATAAAGCTGTATTTTTGTGTGGGCATATGATTTCATTTCCCTTAGGTAAATACCTTGCAGGGGAATGACTGAATCATATGGTAGGTGTATGTTTCAACTTTTTAAGAAACTGACAAACTGTTTTCCAAAGTGGTTGCACTATTTTCTATTTCCAAAGTGGAGCCCCCAGCTTGTGCTTGGTATTATAATCCCACAGCACATCTCATTTCAGGACACACAATGAATTTGGGGAGCCTTTTAAAAATAGGGTGTCTGCCCCTTCAGCTGCCAGAGAGTCTGATATATATAATTTCTCTAGGGGCAGGGGTTTGTGGGGGAGGCTATCTCCAGCATCGTAACGTTAAAACAGCTTCCTGGATGGTTCTAGAACACAGTGACCAACTGTCCTGGTTTGCTCAGGAATGTGGGGAAGGGGTGTCATGTACACCCCTTTCAATGATAAAACTGGGAAAGTTCCAGGTCAATCTAATACTTAGTCACCTTGTGGACCAAAGAGCTTGGGCTTTGGTGTCAGATAGACTTGTCAATCTGCCTGTCAACCTTGAAGTTATAGCCCAGAGTCAGTGTGTGTGCTTTGGGTGGAGGGGGGGCATGTATAAGAAGGACCGTGTGGGGACACGAGGGGCCAGAACAGACGGTGAGCTGATTCCTTCTATTTTGTGTTTCAACTGGGGACAAGTCAGAGATGTCTCAGCTAGAAGTTTTGGTTGCTGTTAAAAAGGAGGAAAAACATAAAGTCCTTTTTTTCTCTGAGAAAATATGTGGTGAGATACTGTAGTGGCCTCTGGAGTCACACTGCCTCATTTTAAAAGCCAGTTTTAGTACTGACCATTAAAGTAATAACTATGTGATCTTGGGCAAAACACCTAAATTGCCTGCCTTGGCTTTCCTATGGATAATATATCCACCTTACAGGAAATATCTTGAGAACTAAACAAGTTAATATATGTAAAGCTCTTTAAAAATGATGTTGGGCATGTATTAAGCACTACGTGTTTGCCATTATATATTTTATTTAATTTTATAAGATTTTTATTAAAATATAGCTAACATACAATATTATATTAGTTTCAGGTGTACACTATAGTTATTCAACACTTATATACCTAAAGAAGTGATCACGGGGGAAGCCGGGATGGCTCAGTGGGTTGAGCGCTCACTTTGCAGCGCCGGGGACCAGGGATCGAATCCCAGCCCTGGCCCCGTGTGGAACCATATGCTGAACTGGAAGCTCCCTCGGTTCAGTTCTCTCTCTGTCTCTGTATCTCTCTCTCTGTCAAAATAAATAAGTAAATAAATAAATATTAAAAAAAAAAATTAAAAAAAAAAAGTGATCACCATGATAACCATCCCACAGTGTACTATGTACACTGTGTATGCTATCACAATATTATTGATTACATTCCCTGTGCTGTACATTATCTCCCCATGACTTACTTGTTTTACATATGGAAATTTGAAACTTTTATTCCCCTTCACCTTTCTCCACCCCTTTCTAATTTTTTAATTACAGCTGACATTCAATATTAGTTTATGTTAATTTCAGGTGTACAGCATAGTGGTTAGACATTTGTATAATTTAAGAAGTGATTCCCTCTGACTAGTCTAGTACCCACCTGGCGCGATACATATATATATAATTGTTTTTGAGAGAGAGAGCCAGAGAGACGGAGGAGGCCCAGAGCAGTCTCCATAGTTGCACATCATTAGTTTTCTATATAGTTTCATTCCACAGGTGGGGGCGGGGCTGCACAGGGCAGAAACCAGGCTGGGGTGTCACGATGGTGAAAACCAAACTGAGGGCCTTCTACATGGGAAACACGCCCAGGGTGAGAGCTGAACCTGGATCCTCCCACATGAGAAGCTTGCCGCAGTGAGAACCAAACTGGGGGCACATCCCAGTTTAGCATATGGGTCTACACATGCCAGGATTTGATCCTCGAATGCTGGGGCTTCAAAATGAGTGCTATATTCACTGAGTCATAGCAACCCCAGTTATTACTATATTATTGACAATATTCTCTATGCTTTACTTTACATCCCCATGACTATTATGTAACTAGCAACTTGTATTTCTTTTTTTTAAAGACTTATTTCATTGTTTTTAGAGACAGAGACAGAGAGATAGAGAAAAAGGGGAGGGCTGAGAGCAGTTTCCATAGTTGTACATCATCAGTTCTTGACATGGTTTTGTTTCACACAGGTGGGCGGGGGTTGTGCAGGGTGGGGACCAGGCTGGGGGCCTCCCACATGGGAGGCATGCCCCCTCGAGCTGAAGGCTAAAGTGGAAGCCTCCCACATGGGAACCTTGCCCTGGCAAGAACCAAACTGGGAACCTCTCACATGGGAAACACACCCCAGTTCATCATAAGGGTCTGCATGAGCCTCATTCCCTCATTGGTTTTTCCACATAGTTTTGTTCCACAGGTGGGTGAGGAGCTGCACAGGGCAGGAAGTGGGCCGGGGTCTCACTCCGGTAAGAACCAAACTGGGGGCACTCCCCAGTTCAGCATATGGGTCCACACGGGCTGGGGCCAGGATTCGATCCTCGGTCTTCAAGGCTGCAAAGTGAGTGCTTAACCCACTGAGCTATCACGGCTTCCCCTCACTGAACATTCTTATAAGCAATGTTTTGAACTCTGCTTCTGGTAGATTGCTTTTCTCCATTCTGTTTAGTTCTTTTTCTGAAACTTTGTTCTGTTGTTTTATTTAGGACATATTTCTTTATTTCCCCATTCTGGCTTCCTTCCTGTGTTTGTTTCTATGTATTAGGTAGGGCTTCTATGTCTCTTGGTCTTAGAGTGGGCTTATGAGTAGGTGTTCTGTGGGGCCCAGTGGCACAGTCTCCCTGGTCACCAGAAGTGGGTGCTCAGGTGTTTCCTACATGTGGGTTGTGTGTGTTCTCTTGTATTTGAGCCTTGTATTGATGAGCTGTTTGCACATCAATGGGAGGAACTGACCCCTATGCTGATTGGTTGTGAGGATTGTCTGTGACTACAGTGGAGGAGCTATTGTGCAGGGGCTGACCATACAGAGCAGGATTTGTATTAGCAGAGCTGTGGTGTCTGTCCAGACTGCCCTTTGGGTGTGTCATTCTTGGAGGTGGCTTGGTGATTCTGGCTTGGTCTGAAGCTGGCTAATGGGTATGCCAGTCCTGGGGCTTCCAGGGAGGAGATCCGCTGAAACTGAGTTTAGCCTCCACCTGTGCTCTACCAGGGGCAAACTGCCATGAGCCACAAAGCAATCCTCAGATGGCCATTGTTCCCACTGTGCTTAGAGGTGTCTCGAGAGGTCAAGCTATGGACCAAGGATGGCTGTCGCTAGTTCTGGCCTTAGGGCTTCTCAGCCAGAGGTATGGGACACACTGAAGCCAGATGCTGCTTGTTTGGGTTTTGTGAATCTTTGAGAGACTTTCAGAAATTCCATAGCATGAGCCAAGGCAGGTTGTTTATACAGAAAGACCACTGCATGCAACTTGGGTGTGCCTGAACTTGGGTGGGGTGGCATCTCAGAATCACCAGGGCAGGGTGAACGAATGGTGTTATCCAAGTTGATGGAGACTCAGAGATGGCAGCTGCCTGCGTCTGCAGGCTGGGATGGGGTAGGGCTCAGCAAAGATACAATGGCCTCCACCAGCTCCTCTGTCTTGAAGAAAGCTGCTCCTCCAGTCCTCTCCCTGAAGCCAGACAACTCAGTTCCTCCCCATATGTCCCTGGTGCCCTTTGAGCTGCTGCCCCAGTGGTGGAGTTCAAAGTGAGTGAGCTCATCAGTGAGTAAGTCTGTGCAAGGGCCCTTTAAGAGGAGCACCTGGGACTGCTACCACCCACATCTGACTCAGCCATGATCTTTGCTGGTTTTGCAACCAGAACTTAGGGGAACTTCGCTCCCCTGCACTAGATCCCTGGGCTGGGGACCTGGTGTGGTGCTGGGACCCCTCGCTGCTTGGGGGGTTGGCGGGGGTGGGGGGTGGGGTGGGCATTTGTAGCTGAGATATCTCTCCTGATTTTTAATGGTCACACACTGGTGTGGACCAGTCTGTGTTGCATCTCTGCCCCTCCTACCAGTCTTTTGGTGGCTTATTCTGTAGGTTCTTAGTTGTGGGGCTTCAATTCAGCTAGATTTCAGGTGATTCTCAATGATGGTTGTTCTATTGTTTAGTTGTAATTCTGATGTGGTCATAAAAGGAGGTATTTACCTATTTTGCCATCTTGACTATAAATCTTGCTAGTAGATCTTAATAGCCTTTTTAAAATTAGAAGAAGGAAGAAATCATGACTAAATATATTTTTATAACCTGTGTCCACCCGATGTCCTACTTGGTTTCCTATTGAAAGATTTTTTGGGGGTAAAATTTCAGATGTTGTGTTACAGTTTTAGAAAACTATAGACTCTTGGTTCTGAGTGGCAGTGTAGTAGGAACAACAGCTAGATTAGCATATACAGTGGTACCTTGGTTCACGAACGCTTCTGTTCACGAACAACTCGGTTCACGAACAGAAAAGTTCATCAAAATATGCTCCGGTTCACGAACTCCGCTTCA
>PVKE010012176.1:11638-38910 GCA_004027555.1 Craseonycteris thonglongyai
TTGTTGTGCTCTTTCTACATTACTATACTGTACTAATGTGTATTGTAATTTGTTTCATATTTTTTGTGCTTCAAAAACCGAAAAAAAAGGTCAGAACGGATTAACCGGATTTACATTGAACCCTATGGGAAACTGTGCCTCGGTTCACGACCAATTCGGTTCGCGACCAGAGTCAGTTCACGAATTAAGTTCGTGAACCAAGGTACCACTGTAGTAAGTCCTCACTTAATGCCATTAGTAGGTTCTGTGACTTCAAGCAAAACAATGTATAATGAAAGCAGTTTAACTGTATACTATTAATTGATATAAACAAGACTCAAGTTACTATGGCATCTCATCAACATTATAATGAAACAATGGTGAATAAAACAATGTTATTTGAGAACTGCTATACATTTTAATGTTCCTGTACAAATCATAGGGGGGATGGAAGTTTGGAACCTGATAATTTTATTTTCAGCAAGTTGTTTTATTGGTGAGCTGCATTGTTAGAGTTTTTCTAAAAACAGTACACAGTCTAGTAGTGACACCGTATTAGTCTTTGTGGTCGGTAGGGCTAACACAGGATCCTGTTTTAGCTTTACAGCTGTGATTTAACAGGTACACAGAATTCTGCAGAACTCAAGCCTCAAAAGTTATACTTCAGTTTTTGTGAAATGATAACTTTCAATTATCCAAAATAGTACCAGACCTACTGAGAAGTGGTGTCCAGCCTTTCCTCATTCTTCATTGACATAAAATAGTAAAAATGCTAAAAACATTTTTAAACAGGTTTAAATCTATTTTATAAAACATGAAAGTAGAATATATCAAGAGAAGGGCCACGGTACAAAGTACGGCACAAAAAATGGGGATAATAGATCCAGTGCTATACTGCCCCCTTTACATTGTTTCATTAATTTTTTTAAAGATCTATTTTTTATTTGTTTTGAGAGTAGGTGAGAGAGTGAGACCGAGAGCGAGAGAGAGAGAAGGGGGAGGGCCCAGAGCAGTCTCCACAGCTGTACATCATTAGCTGTGACATGATTTCATTCCACACAGGTGGATGTGGGGCTGCATGAGGCGTGAACCCAACCAGGGGCCTGTCTCCCACATGGGAGATGGGAAGCTTTGTCTCTGAGCCATCCTGACAGTTACCAGTTGCACCATGGTTCAGCGCATGGGGTTTGCACAGGCCAGGGCCAGGAATCAAACCCTGGGCCCCGTGATCGTGAGGCAAATGCTCAACCTCTGAGCTATCCTGGCATCTCAATTAAAAAACAATTCTGGAATAGTTTAAGGCTCATAAGAAGTTGCAAAATAGTACGAAGAGTTCCCATGTATACTTCCTAAAGCTCTGCCCAATGATAATAGTCTTACATAACCATTAACCATGATCATTTTCATTAGGTCATCAACATTGGCACAGTACTATTACCTCAGGTCTACCTCATTTGAATTTCATTAGTTTTTACATGAAGACTTTTTTTCTGTTCTGTTCCATTTTTGAGGCTACTTCTGTATTTCAGAACATCATATTACAAACTGAGCCTAAATTTAGTTCCCATCACATTGACTAAGTCTGTTGAAACTGTGATTAGGTTCACCAAATTGAAACCCAGAGCAAAATTTATGAACAACAAAATTCTTTGAGCTTTCTAAATTATTTGTACTCAGGATGACCTCAGATGACCTCCTATTTACACAATTTACACAGGAAGTCAGACGCTTTCCCAAGAACCTTCCCCACTTACTGGATGTGTAATCTTGACCAAATTATTGAACACTGCACTTTGCTTTTCTCATCTGTAAAATGAGTGTAATAATCTTACCTACCTCACAGAGTTAGTGCAAGGATTAAATTAGAAAAGCTGTGAAACATAGTCAATGATGTTATTAGTTTACTACTACTGCTACTACTACTGATGCTACTACCACTACTACTTCTACTACTACTACTACTACTACTACTACTACTACTACTACTACTACTACTACCGCCATCCCCACCAGTACCACCACTACCACTACCGAGAGAATCCCTGTCCTTTTAGTTACTTTCTTGATGTTAGAGCAGTGCAGGTCTGGTTTAGAGCTGGTAGTCTGCTCTGGGTACAGCCAGATGTCTTTACTTTCCTGGTGGCCGATGGATAGCAGGCTTAAGGGTATGATCTCTTATGGTTGGGATGGTGGCCAGGTGCATGCAATTCGGTCTTCCCTGGCTGAAACTGAGAATGCATTTCCCAAAATACTACTACTACAGTTGATATTGGACTTCCAGGGCATTGTGGGATCTATGGGTTTTGTGGGTTGTCCTGCAACCTAGTCACCCTTGATATAACCTTTAAATGGAAGAATATATTAGGTTCCAAATAAAACATTTAAAGCACAACCCACAGAGTGTGGATTGCTTATAGAAGATAGATAATTGCTTCTATATTATTTTTGAAACTCAGATATCCACTTTGCCTCAATGTTCTTTTCAAGCAGAAATGTTTAAAAGAAAAATAAAAAGTGGTAAAAAATTATTGGTTTGAATGTTGGTCATTTCCCAGTGATAGTAAAGTTCTCCTTGATGGCTTTCCTAGTGGATTAAATTATTTCATGTAGTTTAGCATGAATTAATATAGTATTGCTAGTCACGAGCATGTTTGTTGCATTAGCCAGAATCAGAGTGTGCTTGCTGGAGTTGGATTGCCTAGACTCACGAGTGCCAATTGTGTACCTCTCAGAAAGGTCAAGCTGATAGCTTGAAGTTGGCTATGGCAGGCATATTAATATCACAGACATCAGCGAATGCTTCCTGTCACCCTCAGAACTGGATGTTCCACATTTACCAGCACATCACTGACTTCATTTTTAAGTTCAATAAACATTCACTGTATGCCAACTGTATGTCCACCAACTAGTTTAGGAACCACATAGCTGAAAAAGACAGTCCCTTGCCACTTTAAGGGTATCTATAAAGATAAATTTAAAGTCCAAGGAAACATGAAATATATATGGTTTTGAATAAAAAAGCCCCAAATGTCAATGTAACCCATATGGTAATCCATACCAAGCTTTTCCTGCTCAAAACCTCTGTTGGGTAAGCCCCCCAGTGAAGAAGGATTGCTTTTAAAGCCATTCCAGGTATTCCAGTTTTAACTACCTCCAGGAAAGCAGAGTCCATAACCATTCACTACAATCAAATATATTTGATTACTTTCAGTTTTCCTCTGGTCCTGTATGCAGACTTTTGAGCTGCCATGCCCAGAGCCAAACATTGAACCATACTCTCATAAACGCTTATGGGAGCTCCCCTAGGGGCTCCCATACATTTCATCGTTATTGAGGCATATTGATATTATACTCTAAAAAAATATCAAAATAGCATGCTATTGTAACAAATTAATATTCTATAGTTATTATAAAAAGGGACAATCTCGTGCCTCATCTTACTTCCCACCTCAAGGTAACTTTCACTGCTGGGCCTGGTATCGTTGAATCCAGAATTTCAGTGTCCCATTCAAGCTTTCAAAAAGGTAACTCTTCAGTCCCTTGCCAAGAGGTCTGTGGGGGGCGTAGCCACTTGACTGTATGTGGAAGGTGAAGGGGTCTCTGAGGGGTTTGACAACCTCAAGTGAGACTTTCAAACATTTCTTCCCTATTTTCAACCCATGGCTGCACCCCTCCTTTGCCTCTGGAGGATTAGGGGATAAAATGGGCTCTTCTCATCAGTATTCTTTTTAAACTACGTTGTAACTTCTTTTTGCTAAGACAATTGTATTCCAAGTTTGCCATTTACCTTTTGTGTCTGTATGTAAATTTTCAAATTTCAAAGTGCACAGTGAAATGAATCTTAAGTATACACACCTGATCAATATTTCAACAATGATTATATTCATTTAACAAGCTCTTAGGCCAAGATACAGAACATTTCCAGCACCAGAAACTTCCCTTGAACTCCTCAAAGGAAACATTTATTCTATAAATCCATCTCTTTGTATTCATGTCTGTAATTCACCAAGGCTACTTTGAAGGCCCATTCATCAATTAAAATCTTGAACGACACTGGGCTCAGCATGGACCCTGTGGGAAGGGGAGTGCAGGACCTGGGAGGACCTTCTTAGGCTCTGTCCTCTAGTGGAGGAATTTAGTCCTCTGCTTAATGTTGTGCATCTAACCCCTATCAAAAATTTCTGTTTATTGATTTGTACAGAGCCAAAAGACTTGTAAAGACGGCAACAACCAAAAACCCACATGCATCTGATTCTTTAAAAACATTTTTTAAAAGCCCCGGTGTTGTGTTTTCCCTCCCCATTTTGTGGGGGCTCTGCTTTTGCTCTATTCCAATAATGTGCCAGAATTGTTACCCTTTCCCTGCCAGCCTCCAACTCTGCGTTTTGATTATTCAGAAACATGCGAGAAACTGTGGGTGGCTGATGGAGGGTCAGGAAGACGGCGGCTAGGAAGTCAGACGGGAAGGGGACTGAGAGAAAACGAGAACCCCAGCACAGGCCGCACAGGCTCCACTTTTAACGCAGCTCCCACAGTACGTGCTCACGTTACAGAGGAAGAAGACCCGTTTGTGATAACAATAGTTATAATGGTATTTGCTTTGATTAAAGATTTACTAAATAAATAAATAAATAAAGTTATAATAGGAAAAAAAAAAAAGATTTACTGAAACAGGTGAAGGTTTCAGTAAAATGAGGAAACCCAGAAAAGTTCCAAAACTTCTTAGAGAGCCTTTCCAGCAATGCTAATGACCTAAGATCAGACCTGCGTTTTGAATCGTCACAATGTAATACTTCTCAGGTGTTAGCGAGCTCCCCCCAGTGGCTCTGCAGTGACTGACGTGTGGAGCTGATGGGGCTGTGAGGCGTTCAGCATTTCTGCACCTTCTTCTCATTCTCTTTTCTAGTTTAACAGCTTATAAAGATGTAATGAATAGAAAATACGCGAATTAAAATATATTCCTGGGAACTTTGCTCAGAAACATGGATATAGAAAACCTGCTGCCCTGGAAGAGCCCCGACCAGATCAGAAAGCAAGAAATCACCCATTAGGAAGTAGTTATTGCTTAATGGGGAAAATAAAAGAGAATAATAGTTAAGTATAGTAAAATAAATTTCAGAGACCTGAGTAAAACAACGAGGAGACACATAGGATTGTCAAACACCTTCATGGAAATATCCACAGTGGCGTTAGAGGAAAAGTCTGTAGGTGGAGTTAATTTCTCCAGGAAATAGTGAGTTACAAAGAAAAGAACACAAGATTGAAAGAACAGGCTTGTCCATCAGCCCTCTGTGTGGTCTTTGCACTTCATTTCACCTTTGTGTCTCGGTTTCTTCACCTGTTGAAGAGAATCTTTAAGATTAATTCTGGTTTTCATATTGATTCCCCAAGCCTATAACTAACTTTCAAGATGCTTTCTCAGAATTTTAGGTTTGGAAAAGACAGAACATGTAAGTTCTTTTCAAAATGGAGTTAGGAGTTACCCAGTACAGTGGAGTAATGGGCAGCCAGTCACAAAGCTCAGAACTGAATGATAAATGGCATCCTTGGTGCTAGAAGTACCACTCTGATGTTTTGTGACTGTGACTAATCTAATTGTACAAATATTTGCAATGTGCTTACCCTGTGCCAACCTACAGATCCACATACTCTGGATTTTTCTTCTGCACAGTAGTAAAAACTAATTACTTGGGCCTGAGGCAAGATGACAAGAAATTTGCTGTAGTTTGACTGAGAATCTTGCCTCCAAGTGGCTTTGTCTGCTCTTGGTAGCCTCAAACCACTCTCTAAGACTTTATTTTCTATACCAGGACCTTGCTTTGATCATAAATCTCAGATACGCTCAACACTGTGTGGCTATCCAGTTTCATTAGTAACTAGTTCTTTCTTTACCCTTTTCAAACTTCTCCCAAGGTCTCATGCACACTCAACTTGCCCCATCCTCACTCAGAAAATGGAAGCCATCAGGTGAGAACTCCCTCATCTTCCCGACTACAAATTTACAAGCTGACTTCTTCCTTATTTCCCTGAAGGAAGTGTTTCTCTTCCTATTGTTAATTAAATAAGGAGGCCATTAGATTCAGGTGGTTCTAATGCCCTGGTGTCCTAAATAAGCAAACCAAAATCTAAACCTATAGTTGCTTCAAAGTTATGAAATTAAAGTGCTAAGGACAACCAGTAACAGTCAACTAGGCTTTAAGCTATACCAACCAATAACTTTCTTATTTTGCTTCTGCCTTTTTTTCTATAAAAGTCTCTCTCCAAGCTCCTGTTGATGGAGTACTCCTAACCACCTCTGGTCAGTGCAGCCTGATTGGAATCCATTTTTGCTCAAAGAAACTCTTAAAAAATTTTAATATGCCTCAGTTTACCTTTTAACACTACAAAGACCAATATCTCCACATGTGTTTGGGTTCTCCTCCCTCTTGCCTTCTCAAGGACTTCCCTTTTGGGGGCAACTTGTCCTTATCCTGCTTCTTCAACCTTTCCCTCCCCTATTGTCCCAGTCTCCCCAACATATTAATTCTGATCTGGTTTCTTCTCCCTTGAAAAATAAATGACAACAACCCCCAGTCCAAACATTTCCTTGTGCCTTTTAACCTCCTTAAAATTTGTCTACACAACCAAGTTTTCTTCTAACCATTATAATCTAGCCTGAGGCCCTACCATTCCATCATACATGCTTTTCTAAGGTCATTCACTGTACAGGGTTGAATAGTAACCCCCCAAAGATATGTCCAGGTCCTAACCCTTAGACTCATGTGTGTGAATTTATTTGGAAAAAAGGATGTAAATAAGTTAAGGATCTCAAGATGATATCATCCAGGATTTAGGGTGGGCCCTAAATGCAATGACAGATGTCCTTGTAAGAGTAAGGCAGTAGGAGATTTGAGACACAAGAGGAATGCAGGGAGAAAGCCAAATAAAGATGGAGGCAGAGATTGGAGTGATGAGTTTATAAGCCAACGAATGCCAACGACTGTTAGCCGTCACCAGAAACTGAAAGGGCAAGGAAGGATTCTCCTTTAGAGCCTTTGAAGGGAATGAGGCCCTGCTTGATTTTGGACTTCTAGTCTCCAGAATTTGGAGAGAATAAATTTATTTTGTTTTAAGCAACCAAGTTGTGGTCATTTGCTATGGCAGCCCAAAGAAACCAAGTCACCAGCGACTTTCACATTGCAAAACCCGACATGATGCCATCTTTGTCTTCCATTTTGCATCAATATTTGATTCAGTTGACTGTTCCTTCATTGAAACATTTCAGTCTTGGCTTCCAGGAACCACTTACCATTGGGTTCTATTTTCTATCTGTGATGCTTCATCTTAGGGGTCTTTGCTAGCTTTCTATTTCCTCCTAAACTCGAAATGTCTGCTCTTCTCCATCCACATTTGCTCAAGAATCACATCCATAGCTGTGGCTTTAATATCATCCATATACTAAACATTCCCAAATTGATGCCTCCAACTTAGACTTGCTGATAGCTTCTGTCATGTGTACACCATGCCTTCTTGACATAGAAGCTTAGGTGTTTCATAGTAATCTCATACACGAACAAGCAGAACTTCTGATATTCACAAAACATTACTCTGGCCTACCTTCTAATATATATATATTGTTTTTGACAGAGAGATAGATACAGAGACAGAGAGAAGGGGGAGGGCCCCGAATAGTCTCCATAGTTGTATATCATCGGTTTTTCCACATAGTTTCATTCCACAGGTGGGTGGGGCTGCACAGGGCAGGAACTGGGCCAGGGTCTTCACCCCAGTGAGAACTGAATTGGGGGCACTCCCCAGTTCAGCATATGGGTCCTGATGGGGCCGGGGCCGGGATTCGATCCTCGGTCCCCGGGGCCGCAAAGTGAGCGCTTAACCCACTGAGCCATCCCGGCTTCCCCAATGTCAGAATCTTTTTATTTTTGAACTGAACTGGGGGCCTTACTGCATTCGGGAAGAACACCCCAGTTCAGCATGTGGGTCCGCCTGGGCTGGAGCTGGGATTTGATCCTCGGGGCTTCAAAGCTAGCGCTTAACCCACTGAGCCATCCCGGCTTTCCCTGGCCTACCTTCTAAAAATACCAGTCCCTCCTCTGGTTTTTCACATTTGAATAAATGGTATGTCCACCTAATACAATTGCTCTCTCAGAAATGTGGGAATCATGCTTTCCTTTACTCTTGCCTCCAATTCCTAAGCAAATCTTGTCAACTTAATATACAAAATATATCTTGAATCTATTCACTTCTCTTTATATCTACTGTCATCATCCTGGGACCACACTAACATTGTATCATCTGGTCTCTTGCAATAGCTTCCAATTGATTCTCCTCACAGCAGCTAGAATGTTTTTGAGTTCAGATCATGCCATGTCCCTACTTAATGCCCCTCAAAGGATTCTCACTGAATTAAGCACAAAATCCAAACTCTAAGTCTCTTGTGACCTCTTGTCTCTCTCTCCCCATTGCATCTACCGTGGATTTTCCTGAGACTCCAAGCTGTCCCTACCTTGGGCCATTTGCCTGGAATTGTCTCTCTACTTGGTGTCTTCAGTTCAATTCCTCAGAAAACTCCCTGACAGAACCCTCCTTACTCATTTTCAGTTTCTCCTATTTTCTCTCACACAACGTAGTTCTTTCCATCATGGCATTTGCCACAATCTGTAGTTACACATTTGAGGGTGTGTTTATTTACTGTTTCCCGCACTAGATTGCTTCCAGAACACAGCTGAGAATATGTCTGTTTCTCATCACTAAGCACAGAGCGCCTAGCTCAGGGGCAGCCACAGTCAGGATGCTACATAAATATTTGTTGAATGAATTCACTCTCTCCTTTTCTATGCCTCAAATGTGGGTCCTAGCAGGAAAGCTCAGCTGGTGAAAACACTTCTACCCAAAAGAAAAATAATAACAAAAATCTAAATTTTATGAAAACCCAAAGACTTTGTTTTACAAACATATAAATTATTTTATTTACAAAGCCATGTTACCAAAAAAAAAAAAAAAAAAAAAAGGCAAAAAAGAAAAAATACAATCGCTCACTGGAGAATGTCTCCAGGCCTGGTACTGAACCATGGCAGTATCAACAGATACATGTTTGTTCTTTCCTTTTTAAAACTGTAAGCCATAGAATTTACTATTTACACCTACTTTAGACATTTATTCTGCTTACAATATTACAGGCATGGAATGAATTCTATCTGATAGTGCTAATACATAAAGGTATGGGACAAAGAAGGAAAATACTTAGTGTTACAAAATATGGATTGTAGAAAAGAAACCCACTCCACAAGTGTGGCATTTGTTTAGTATGTTTGGACATGCTTTCTTCAAAATTCTTCTGGAAAAGGTTCTAAAATCGGTAGTAGGAAAGGACAAATGAGCAGGTGCAAATTCTTGTCTGTGCAACAGCAGTTATTTAATATACCCCATGACTGACCAGCTACGTAAAACCCACAGAGTTTTGTTAAAGTGCCATGGGCCAACAGCATAACAAAATAGAAGGTGTAAATAGAAAATTTCTTTTTTTCTTTTTAAAACAAGAGTTCACTGAGAATCAGCAATAATAGAATATGCTGTATAAACTATTCTCTACAAAGGTTGATCAGCATTATTTACAATTGGTACATTGATACAAAAGAAGGCATACAAGTTATCCAAGTCGCTTTGTTTTTATGGCTGACAGGTCTATGCATTACGTTATGCTTAACAACCAGAGCTTTCGAGCTTCCATGGCTGGCGACGAGTCACGAGATCTTCAGGCGAATGGGGGTATGTGCAGTCAGGGGGCTGGGAGAGAGGGCTTTTGAGGGTGGGTAGAACAGAAGTACCCAAAGGATATCACTCTAACAGTGCTTTAGAAGCGGGTCCAGTTGAACTCCATTAAAACAAACCCAAAATAAACCTTTTATTTGCATTCCATTTTTCAAGCTGTGAGTTTTGAATACATCATTGCAAAGTAAACCTGTGGTTGATTGTGAAGGAACAAACACTGTGGGTTTTCCCTTTTTGCTCAGTTTTCCAGCAATGTCCTCACCTTGGTCAGAGCCAGTCTTTCACCAAGTCAGCAGCATTTGGTGGGGCCTCTTCATTCCAGCTTGCAGTTCAAGATGCAGAGCTAAAATGTTTACGCCCACTATCCAACCGCTCCTTGAGCTCCTGTCCAGACATTATTTTCAGAAGCAGCCATTTAACCTCTCAACCTTTGTTTTCCCTCTTTGAATGTAAGAGTTTATAAATCAGAGGGTTATTTTGTTGCTGAGATTCTTGTTTTGTTTTTACTCCTGCAAGCTTTACAACTCAAAATAAATTATAAAAAACAGACTTCTAAAACCGAACAAGACAAAAATTGTGCAAAAATAACAAAGATATGTACATACGTTTCTGTCTGAAGAAATGTACAATAAAAACATAATTCAAAGAACATTTTAAAAATATAAACATTGCTTAAACTTTCCTAAGTTTCATATTGTTCCTGAAACTATTCTGGTCAGTTAGCTCTGTGATATAGTAACACATAAATTATTACAAAATTAACACTATAAAAATTTACTTTAAGAATATCTTCTAAACTTTTTTTCAAAGGGTCTAACCTTGTTTATAATTTCTTAAACATTTATAAGTCTTAAAATCTGCCTTAACCCTTTTTTTTTCAAAAAAGAAAAAGTAACAATCTTCCTTTCAATTTGCAGTTTCTTTTTCCCCAAGTTGTAAATAAACCAGCATATAAGTGCACTTTTAACACTGTAAAAATAAAAATGAAATCATCTGAACTAATGTTCTGGTACCTAATATCAACTCCTGATTTAAAAAAAAATCTTCATTTTATATTAAAAATTTTAGTAATCCTATAAGAAACACTGTCAGTGCAATTCCATTGATGCAAATCACTCCGTTTGCTCCCGTCTTTGTAAAGTCCAATTGTGTGGTGAAACTTAACAGTAGTCTGATCTTTGGGTTGCAGGGATGGGAAAGAAAACATCACTTTGGGGAGGGATGAGGGTTGGTGTCCAGCTATGAAACTGGCATTAATTTTTGATTTAGGGATAAAGCAAACCTCTTAGTATCTGTGCCATTATATCGTTTGCAAAATTACATATGAGTAGTACAGAACATCTCTTTAATATTGAGTTCCTTTCCTTATTAGAGCTTATAAGTATTGCTGTTCTTTTAAAACTCCAGTGTGAACAGTTTCATAGCTGCAGGGCTCCCTCCTCTTCCCGATGGCTCTTCCTCACTAGGAGGTGGCTCGGCTTACACTCCGTCCTGGGGTGGCTGTATCTGAGCTGGGGCCTCTGATAACCCAGCACATGGAAGTGGGCAGGTCATGCTAGCATTTCTGGTTTCACCAGGGCTTTGACACTTAACCCTCGTGGACGTCTCCCCCAGACCCTTCCTTCCCTCCTCACTTCATTTCCTGCCTAGAACTTCCACAGCTGTGGGCATGTGCCTCCTCCTGAGTGGCTTCCTGGGGTTTCACACCCTTTCCCAGCGGGTGCTTTCCTCACTGGCTAGCCTGCTGTGGGCCTCTTTACACAGCGCCCAGGAAGGGATTTTACAGCACGGAATCCTAACAAGCTTGGAGGATCATGGGCACCCAGTGTGCATCCCCTTTGGAGGGGTGTCTTCCCTTATCCCTGTACTCTGCTTCCTGACACCTCCCAGACCCGTTCCAGACCTGACCCAGCATATCCTCTCTGAGCTACACAGCTGGATGGTGGCACTGGGTAAACCACATCATTAAAAGGCTACTCTTCTCAACCTCACCCATGGCATCTGGTTCCCACCATGCTGGTGCGCCACAGAAACCTGATGAATGCGTCAGCCCACCCTCCCACCTCTGCTCTCAGCCCCCCAAACACAGGCTGCTCCCCAGCAAAGCCCCTCCCCCAGCACCCTGTCTAGTGGGGAGCTTGTGAGAGGCAGCTCTTACTAATGGCCTTGGGGACCCAGTGAGCAGCAGGTCAAAGGGAAGGGGGGTGGGGTGGGAGAGGACAAGAAGGAGACTGCACACTCTGGTAAAGTTCAAGAACTTCCGAAGATGCCAGTCAGAAACTGACATCCTGCACTGTGCTCTCCTGGCTGGAGCAAAACGGTGATGCAACAGCAGAATCAGAGGAGGAGCGACCCCAAGCTTGGAAGAATGTGTACACGTGGCAAACGAAAGACAACGGAAACAAAACACTGGTATTGTTTTCTGTAAATCTCAAATTCACGTTCTTTTGCCTTTTTCTTTTTTTTCCAAAACTAAAAATTGGTTATTAAAAAAAGAAGAAGGCCAGAGCCACGGGCAGGGCCCAGGAGGTGGACACCCTCACTGCCCACTCCCCTCCCTTCACCTGCCCCTCCCCCGCAGCCTCTGGGGGTGGGAGCGGGTGGCCAGGCATTGGTTTGGAAGTGGCTTCATAGTCTTGTTATGGAAGAGTCCTTATCCTGCCAGTTCTGTTCGTGGTCTTCTAGGAAAGAAAAGAAAAGCTTGTTTCAAAACCATACATTTGGGATTACCACAAGGATTTGAAAATGGAGCCTCAGTTTTCTCATCTATAATAAAAAGGACACCATCCCACCTCCTGTATTTGGGAAAAGGCAGCTGTAAGGACGCCATCCACGTACGGTGGCCACAAAGATCCTGGCTGTGGAGGAAAATGCAGGGGTGAGTCCTGTGGACATTCATGGGGTTTCTCTCCAGGAGAGAGAACTGGAATAAGCGATCTGCCTTTGTTTTCTCCTACTAGTTCACGTTTCCTACCTAACCTACAGAGAGCATAGACTTCTAGGAAGAAGTACAGTATGGGGACAAGCACAGAGCCTTTGGAGACAGAGGCTACTTAGCCTCTTAGTCAAGGCATCTTCATCTATAAAGTGAGGATAATCATTTGTCTCTCACAGTGTTGTTAAAAGGTTTAGACATATATAAAGGGTTTATTTAGCACACAGCACCTGCAGAGAAAGGGTTCAACAAATGATAGCCATTATTGTTACTGTTACTATTACACTTGTTAGCGCTGCCTGCAGGCACCCGGGGTTCTCACAGGTGTGCCTGCAGCTTCGCACACGCAGCCACGTGTGCAGGTCTGAGCACTGACATGCTCCCCTGCACAGAGGATCACGACAGGTGCTCAGGCCCCAAAAGGGCCACGGTGACTCAAAATGGTAGAGACACCCCCCTTGATCTGGGGATACAAAGACTGTTTCCCTATAATCTTCACCGAAACTCTACCCAAGATTTCTGGGGAAACACCAAATGCCAAAATGCAGACAAACACATTGCAATCTGTTCTCTACACAATCTACAGCACATCTAAGACAACACAACACTGCCATATTTGTATTCTATTCCCAATCATGTATGATATGCACAAGCCCACACCCTACCCTCCCTGCCTCCTTTGGACGCTCACACAGCCACTGGAGGAAATCATTTATACAATGGCTACTCTCACACCTGAAGCTTATAAAAATTCCCACATCTACCCTGAACATCCCCCTGCTGCAAGCACATCTGAATAGTCGTGACAGCTCCCAGGGGCCTCGGGAAAGCACTGGCTGCTGTCTGCCATGAGCAGGGACATTTAGTCAACATCACCTTATTTACTTTTCACAATAACCTCAGGAGGTAGTCACCGATTTTGCCATTTAACAGGTGATACAAATTAGACTCAGAGACGTAATCTGCCTAATAATATACAGCTGTTAATAACAACAATAATAATGGCTAATACTTGTATTTATGTGTCAAGCATTTTCTAAAAGCTTTATATGAATAAATTAATTTAATCCTCATAAAAGCTGTATGAAGTAGGGGCCATTATGATCCCCATCTTATAGGTGAGGAAACTGAAGCACAGAGTAGTCAAGTACCTTCCCCAACAGCACACAGCTGATACCCAGAAGGTCCAGCTCTGGAAGTCAGGCTGCCATGCTCTATGGAGGTGAGCTTTGAACCAGGGTGTGGTTCCAATGCCCACATTCTCTCCATCTTGCTTACGCCCCTGTGAACTTTTGCGCCCCCCGTTACTTACCTGTCGGCTGTGTCCTGGGCTGGATAGGCTTGAAGGACTGGATTGTGACAAAGCTAGGCTGCTATTTTTCCCAACCTGAAAGACACCAGCGAAGCCCGACTCAGATACATGAGCCAGAGTGGGAAAGACCCACCGTGATAATACCATGTGTCACTAGGGGAAAGGAGAGGGGCTGCATAACAATGTGCTCATTTTCCTCACATCGACTGGGAACTTGTCATAAATGGCAGAGAAAATAAAGATATTTCAGGGGGTACCTTGATGATCCCCCTTTCATCCCAGAGGGAAAGCATAATGGAGGAGACTCTTCATTCTGCTTCCTAGACATAGAGTAGTTGTTTCGAGGATAAGAACAAAGGCATCGGGCTAGAGGCCTGGACCCCCTGCGAGCATTTAGCTCAGCAGAGGTCCAGCTTCTTACACAAACTCACCCACCTCTGACCTCAGTCCCTGACCTGTCTTGGTTCTGGCCCAGACTCCGTTGGAACAGCTGGCGATAAGCCCGAGTCTTTTTCTGTGTCAGTTTCCTAGTCAGGAGACACAGTATACAACTTACTGTTCGTGAGAATAACAGCAAGATGGCACGGAGCTTTCCCTTCCGGGAGCCTGGGCTGGGTCCTCAGACAGTGCTCTGGGGGCATCGGGGTGTGGCCTTGGGCTCCTCTCCTTCCTATGACTGTCTCTGGCAAATGCTGGGCTGGGTCCTTGGGTGAGTGGGTACCTGCCCACAGGCAGCTGCCTTTGGCCTATGGAGACCTGGTCCTCTACATTAACTTGACTTTATAGAAAGACCTTTGCCTTACATTCAGTCTTGTTTTCTGTTCAATTTAATACCCTCTGTGGCGAATTCTGGCCTCGCACCTACCAGATACAATTAAATAGATCCCCAAAGCACATGTTACCGTGAATTTATCAACCTCACATCATGCTCCTCCCAATCTCCTCAGAGAATCAACAGATTCAAGGCCTTTGCCCCAGCACTTGGAAATCACCAGTGATGACCCTGGGCAAGCTTTTTTTTAATGGTCTGGTGACAAGCACTTAGGTATCACCTGCATTAGAGAACCAATGCTGGCTAGACCCTAGGCAGCTGTTCAATTCATCATCTTTTAAGTTTCCCTCATGATGAGCACTCGCTCATAGAGGTTTTGTCTGCTTTCATCACTGATGTTAACTGACCTGAGTGTTCAGAAAACATTTCATATGGCCCTCCCTGCAGACCAAAGAGTCAGCAGAGCACCATTTACTCAGTACAGAGGCTCTCCATTAACACAGAGGCATGAGGGTTAGAGGGCAGACACCAGAGCCAGACTGCATGGGCTGAAGTCCCAGCCCTACTATTGGCTTGCTGGGTGACTTTGGGCACGTTGCTTAACTTTCCTGTGCTTTGGCTCATTTCTCTATAAAGTAGGGGTAATAATAGGCAATGTTTAAATGAGTTAATAGATCTGAAGTGCTTGGAACACAGCCCAGGCCATAAGTGTAGCTGCTAGAGTTTATTGAAAATGGGTGACACTGTAGTCTCGCTGCCCGGGGTGTGGCCTGCAAACCAGTGTGGTGGCACTGCCTGGAAGCCTGTTAGAAGTGCGGACTCTCAGGCCCCAACCCACGCCTGATGGCTCAGAATTGGGTGACTCATGTGCACACTCAACTTTTGGAAGTCCTGGCTGTGCCCTCCATCCTGAAACCTGGAGGTGGCGTCAACCAACAGTTTAGCTTCAGAGTCCCCCTCCCCCTGCCCCCTGGACCTGGGGAGTCAGAACGGCAGCACATGTGTGCTGCAGCTGCAGACGTGTGCAAGTGCCCCCGGCTCTAGTGACAGGACCTGCGTCTCCCCCTCTCTCACCTTGGCCTCATTTGCAGCTTGTCTGGCCCTTGGGATCCAAACTTGCTGTTTTTCAAGTGTTTGTGATTTGTGAATCCCCCTCAAGATGTTCTCTTCATGAGGTTTTAAAAAGTTTCATATAAAGATGACACAAAACAATAAAACATCTTTTTAACAACTGCCTCTCATCTCTCCAAAATCCTCGTTTCCAGATGGGAGGGGGCTTAGGGTCTGGCCCACTTAATTCTGCGCTTGTAAACCAGGGGTTGCCCTGGCACCTTTGAGGTCCTTGGGCAGGTCTGTGGACAAGTGTACCCGCCGCCCGACCTGGGCCCTCCCCACTTCTGCTCTCTCCTCTATGCTCAAATGGCACCAGGGTCCGGTGGGCATTGGGGGGCCGGGGGAGCTGTTCCCAAGGAGCTCCCAGTTTGAAGAGAAGACTAGATTTGAGGATGTGACTAGAGTGCAAGGGAAAAAACCCTTGGACCATGCCCCATTTCCCCAGCTGTCCTCACAATACACCCTCCTATTTGTACAATGCCACGGAACACTTCTCTGCAAGGTGGTGTGAGGTACAGTTTTACTTTAGAAAGAAAAGAGTTGTATCAGGAGGACGTAGGGTCAAGGCAGCCAGGTGAAGTGAGAACAGTCACCTGGGAGCTGGGAGCATAAGCTACCACCCGCAGGTGGGACCCTGGGTCACTGTATAACCAGCATAGGCCTTGGCTCTTGCTAAGGGGACTCCAATAGATCAGGTAAAACTTCTTGGCAACAGAATCCTTTAATAAAACTGCCTTTAGAACCTCAAGACGTAAACTACACAGAAGTGGAATGGGAAACTCAGAATCTCTCTGTGCCTCAGTCTCCTCATCTGTAAAGTGGTTATAACAATTACATCAACTGCACTGGGTTGTTGTGAGGATTAAATACAGTGATATTTCTAGTGCTTAGAATAGCACCTAGTGCACAGCGAGAACTGTAGAAAGTATTTATTTGTTAAATAAGCTGCTCTCAGAGCAGAAGGGGACAATCACCTGTGGGGAAAACGAGACAAGGGGTCATGCTTGGGTTACCTGTCTGAGCCAGCCGGCTAAGCAGGAGCACTGCCCAGATCCCCTTGCTCCCCGGGCCAAGTCAGCAGTGCCAGGAGGCCCCTGGAAGGATGGGTCCCTTACCTGCCGAGAGGAGGTGCTGTTAACGGGATCGGGCACCGGTGCAAGAAGGCTGGGCGCGTTCTTTTTGTGAACGCTATTCATACCAGGCATTTTAGTGATTTTACAGGCTTTGCTACTAGAACTTGAGTTCTTACGCTTTTTTCCTTCTGATTTGTCAAAAGAGAGGGGCAGAGAAGACACGGCATTGTGTGAGGCCAGAGAGAGGTCCCCTGCAAGGGCGGGCACCGAGAGGGGACAGGAGTCACTGCCGCCCACCGAGCCCATGTGTCTCCCTATGTCCACGGGCAGCGAGGTCCGTCCTGAGGGCTCCAGTTTGGCACTGAGTGGGCTCACCCCATTGTTTGAGTTGTGCACAGACAGACTGTTATAGGGAGGACCCGCCTGATAGGAGTTCAAAGCTGAACTGGCATTCAAAACACAGTTCTTTTTGTGGGGGCCTGATAATGGAGACGAGAGGGATGTCTGCAGGGAGAATGAGGAGGAGGAGGAGGAAGTCGAGGACTGTGGCTTCCTCTTTTTGTTACTTGGAGACTCGTCGCTACGGGCTGACAGGTCTTTGACTTTTGAGGATTTGCTGGTTTTGGTTTTGGATGGCTTGTGGGATGGGGAAGGGATGACAGCTGGTATCGGGGACACGGCAGATGGGGCCTTGAAGGTTGAGTCCATGATGCTGAGGGTTGCAGCCACATGAGGGAAAGCTGTGGTGTGTGACATGAGGGCGCTTGGGTCCGGCGATGTCACGAAAGCTGCGTTTGAGAGCATGGCTGATGTCATTATGTAAGAAGAAGTGAGCCTTGAGCTGATGGGAGTTGAAGGAAGATACACAGCACTGGGGTTGCTGAAAGGCTGTAAAACGGATGCTGGAACGGGGGTGGTGATGTGGGCTGCTGGCGAGGGCATGGGGCTATCTGCCGCAGGAGGGATCTTCCTAAACATGAGAGAAGAGTGAGAGACAAACAGTGAGAAATAGGCTTGGCACTGTTCCAGAGGCTTGATCAAATGTGAGCATCAGGGCGACAGAGAAAACCCCAGTAGAGCCAGACTATGGAAAATGAAGCCTTGAAGGATGGTAAACTCTGAATTATGGCCCTTCCCTACGGCTCCCTCCATGGCAATATTCAGCAACCCATTTTTAATCACTCTCAGGCTTTCAGATCCTTTTCTCCACGGTTGGTTACTGGAATGACTGATTTGGGTTCATGAACAAAAGGTGAATGTTATTTAGAATACACAGTTCCCCAACAGTATTCCCCTTTTTGTTTTTGCAGAGATGAAGGTGGTTTTGAATGAGAGTGGTCATTTCCCACTTAGGTCCCGGCTTGAAGTAAGGAGTGTGAGGCCAGGGCTTCGCCACTTGCATGAATGGGCCAGAGTGTCCTCCAGGGTCCCCTGCAGGCTCTGCCCACCACCTGTCAGGGCTTCCCAGCCCCCTTGTACCCTGCCTCCTTAGCCAGGCCCTGGCGTGAGGGAAAATGGAAAACACCTCTCTCCTTACAGCCCAGCCTCCCCCTGAATGTCCTGTCTGCAGCCTCTGGTTTACTCCTTAGAGAGGCACTGCCGTGTTAGCTCGTGGCTGCTGGCTCCTGTTGGCTGGGCCGGGCAGAGGAGAGTTGGGGCTTGGGAAATGATGGTGATGCCAACGGCCCAGACTTAGGACTGGTTTTTTTCCTGTCCACTCTACCCTTCACTCCGAGGAGCTATAATTGTGGCATGGCTGCCCTTCCAGACAGGTTTTCTTGTCCCTGTGTTAGGAAGGGGTCAGAGTACAGGGAACTTCATTTCATCCAGAGAAGGGGATCAGGAATTTCTAGTTTGTTCTGAAGATCAATGTAGGGTATGGGCGCAGGAGAATATATGGATGGGCAAGGCCTTCCTGGAGGTTGGGGGTGCCTGGGAGCAAAGCCCATGCCCCTTACACTCTGTGGAGTCAAGGCCAGCACCAGGTGGTGGGCCACTCCTGGGGCCTCCCTGCAAATGCCATCTCTTCACTTGTGCTGGAAACAGCTCCCACTTCCAGACCATGGCCTGGGCTGATGCTGCTGTTACTTTGGAGACCAGGGGGAACACAGAGCCCTTGGGGTCACCATTTGTTCCTGATTTTACAAGAGATGATATTGACCTCAGGAGCCAGGTAAATACAGTCAAATTGGCTCTTCCCTATTTCTTACCTTGGTCCCCAACCTATGTTCCCTGGAAGTCATTGCCAGCATAGCTGGGGCTCCCTAGTAATTAGGAATTTGCTCTTCTTTGAAAGTAGCACTTGAAGGTGGGCAGGACTGGAGCCTGCACCCTGGGGGGGCATGCAGCATGGTGTGAGATGGGGCTTCTCCAGTCCCTGCTCTCCTGGGAGGCCACCCTCCCAGCTGTGGCATCAAAGAACTCTGGAAAGAGGCCTTGCTGAGAAGGAAATTCCTCTCTTAGCTCTGTTCTCTTGGAGGTTTCGGTTTTCTGCCTGCAATTGGGTGGAGCCTATGGCTTCCATCTTTAGGGTGGAATCCAGAGGAATATTTGAATCCAGAAGCACAGAGTCCTTGAAAAATGTCAAACTGAGAAGATCAAAGATAAGAGAAAAATGTTGCCCAACCTAGTGTGGCCATGATGGTGTCTGAAAATCTACTTTCTATGAAGCCTAATGAATGCTGAAGATCCCGCAGCACTAAACAAGTGCTCCATTAGTACTTCTTGCAATGAATGAATGAATGAATGAGTGAATGAATGGATGGATGGATGGGTGAGTGGATGGACGAGCAGGTGAGTTCTCAGCAGCAACATTACTATGCATGCTGGGCAAAGACTCCCATACAATCCGATTGGAGAGGTCTAAACACGCCCTTAGAACTGTCTGGCGCTGCACAACCCCTGCCTCCAGGCCCCGGAGGGCCTCTGGGAACGGCCTGCCCTGCTCCGGCCGCTGTGCTCAGGTACTGCCCGCCTCCCGCTCACTCTGACCGGCTCACAAGTCTTACCTACAGTTATTGACAAATGACAAATGGCTCATTTAGAGAGGACCCCCTTCCGTGACCTAACTGGGGTCTACTCTGAACATCCCAATTTGTACTGTTCCCCCTTCAATAGTATAAATTCATGCTCCAACTCGTGTTGACGAGCCGAGCTGAAGTCCTCAATCTTACCTGGCTGACACCGAGGATTGGGATGGGGGTTATTTTTGGGCATACTTTCTCTCCTTTTCCTTCCTCTCACACTCACCATAAGTGGACAGCAGAGGCAGGAGGAGAGAAAGGGCAGGGAGAAGCAGGGCAAGGGCCGTGTGGCCGCTCACTGTCCCCGTGAGTCCCTCCTCCCCACGGGAAGCAGTTTATATGTTTTTCTAGGGGCCAAATGGCAGTGGATTTAAGTTTCGCGGGCTGTGCCCAGTGTAAGCTTTGCACACTGGCCTATGGAAGTCCCGTGCAAAGCCCACAGATGTGAGTAAGTTACTGACAGTGCCCATCCTCCCCTGCCAGCTGGCATGGGGCTCCAGATGCTGACCTGGCTGAAAGAGAATACTGTGTTGGCGTCTCCTGATGCAGAGTTAAATGCTTGTTAAAGAAAAAAGAGTCTTGGCCGTTCCTTTTCTTCCTAATGTCTTCCATGCCCCCATCGGCTGCCATCCCTCCAGGTTCGGGCCCATCGGGGCCTGGGGTTTGGGCAGCGAGGTTGAGAGGGCAGCGGGGTGCTACGCTCTCCAGAGTTGACACCCACGCAGCCCCAATGTTGCTCAGTGACAGCAGATTGGTTAGGCAAGTCCTGAAAAGGGGGGAGGGACCTGATGCCCTGTGGCTCGGGTTTCTGTGCCTGAGGAGGAAAGGAATATGGAGCTTGAGCTGACAGGACACCAGGTATCGAAATACAGATTAACACATTCCTTCCACGTGTCCGGGATTCACGCTTCCACAACACAAGAGAGCGAAGTGCCGCAAGCACAACCAGCACTGGCTGCCATCTCCGCAGTACAATCACACAAGAACAAAGAACCAAATAACTGCAAACACGGCAAACTGGCATGCAGTGCCCGGTTGTTGCTTAGAATGAATACAGGTTGGTATCAAGGGTGCCTTTTAGACACACTGGGCAGTCACTTCAATGGGAAGAAATGATAAGCTTCTCTTGTGGCCCTTTCCTGCATTATAGGAAGTGTTACTATTTAGTCCTAAATCCACTAGGAGAGCTTACTGCAGACATAATGGGGTTTACTCCTCCTAGAAAGGTCTGGAAGCAATTTGGGCATCATGGTGAAAAGGTGCCACAGCTGCTGGGGAGAGAGGAGGAAACCTGGAGAGGGGTGGGCAAATTTTCAATTCTATTCGTTCCCATTTCTCAGGGTGAGAGGTTCAGAGTTAGCTTTCCTAAACCATCTGGACCCAGACCTGAGGATTCATGATTCTAACAGATTGTTATTTTAAGAGCTCAGCTTTGTAGGAGTGGGGGGTGGGGACAGCCAGCAAGCTGGCCTTGCATTCTCAAGTGGCCGGAATGGCAGTTCCTCATGTGCTGTGGTTTCAGAGGGCCCCGCCTGTCATTCCTTCACAACAGCATTTTCCTTTCTTATAAATCTCCTATGAAAATGCAAATATATGGGGAGGTGTTAGAGAATAAAGGGACACAGAGAAATGGAATGTAAGCTTGGTTGTAAATTAGAGAGAAGTGTGAGTAGAGGTGAGAAGGGAGTTCTAAGGAGGTGGGAAGGGCCAAAGACAAGCTTAACCAACTTCACAACATCACTCAGGATCTGCCCTGTTTTGGCCACTGCACATATTTTCCCTTAGGGCATTAAACAATTAAAAATTGATCCACAACCATTATGAGATTTTTAGTATTGACATTATAGCCTTGACATTACAAACAGAAGCACATTCTTAATATCCTTAGCTGTTCTTAGTCATAGCAAAAAAGCCCTTTAACACTGTTAAAGAAATAAGATCTTATCTAATACCATTTTCATTTAGATTACCAAGACAAAAATGATCTCCAAAGAAGATAAGGCATAGTATACATTGTATATGTCTCTGAAAAACTGTAGGCAATCCATTAAGAGCTGACATTTAAGAATTACCATATATTTCCGTGTATAAGATGTTCCCGTGTATAAGACGACCCCTACTTTTCAAACCTGACATTTAAGAAATCAATACATGGATTACTCCTGTGTATAAGATGACCTTCAATTTTTGATCTAACAATTTTAGACAAAAGTATTGTCTTATACATGGACAAATACGGTAATCATGAATTTTGGATTCAGAATCATTTTGTTCTATGAAAAGCCAACTAGTGATATTCATTTAGAAAGTTGAAGTTCAAATATTTGTGGGGGTAGCTCTAATCTTTTATTGCACAAAAACTGCTCACTTACTTCCACATCTGTGAATTCAAGTGTTTTTCTACCATGGAGTTTAGTGCGAATCGAAAACGATCCCATCTTCTATCAAACACATAGTACCCTCGGCCCATGAGGCGACTCCCAAATGAGCAAAACTGTGAGAAAAAAAATTTTTGATTTTTGATTACAGGTTAATAAGCTAATATAAACCATATAGAGAAAAATAACATTTGCATAAAAACACCCTGGGGTACAATTTTATCAAAATAAAGAAGCAAATAGTACTGAAGCCAAAACTATTTCTGTAGTGCTTTAATTTGAGCTCTAGATTTTCTGCAGAACCTCACATATGATTCAAACATAGTGCTGTTCAATTTTCTGTGGCACTGAGGGCTACCTTCTCTTCTTCTTGGATTGAGCCAGGGTTTAGGTTAAAAACCCCCAACCAACAACAACCAAGCCGCCAGGGTGATTTTTCAGCATCACCTGCTTACCGCATCATCCATCTTCGTTAGGAACTTGGTGGCTTCTTGCTTCTCATCACAGTAATGGAAACATCTTGTTCTAATGTTTTGCCAACTGTCATACTTTTCCTATCTGTTGTCACTGGAGCCTCTTTACTTCTAACTGGGCTAAACTTCTCCTTTCATCCCCCTGACCTCATCGCCCCGCCTCTCAGTACTGGCAGGCTGCCCCGGACAGTCACTGCCTCCCAGCTTACACTTAGCTGCTTTCTCTGCCTGACGTGTCGTCATTCCCGACTCTCCCCTCCCTCAGTGCCCTAATCAAGACTCTCATTTCCAATGGCCTTTGATGAACCTGGCCACTGTGAACCCCTTGGCACACCTATTCCATGTTTTGTTACATCTCACCTAGCAATCACTCCATGCATGCTATATGTTATATATAACGCCTATGTGCCTGGCTTGATTATAAGTGTATAAAGACTAGGGACCTCAATCTCCTCCTCTTTTTAAATACAAGGACTGTAGGGATTTGGGCTAAATGATGGACGGGAGAAAGTGCCACAAAATGTTTAAATCAAACCATCACATTGAAAACATATGGCTGAAATATGGTAAGTTAGATGTTTAATAAACATCATTTTATTATGACGTTAAGACAACCAGAAATGCAGGAAGTAGCCTCTGGGAAGGTGACATTTGGCTGGTCTAGAGCTCAGATGAGTCTGCAAATGACTCTATAACTCAATGTAGCTCCCCGCCTCCAGCAGCTCCTGGCGTTCCTCCCAGACACAGTGCTGGATTGGCACTCGTTCCGCAGACCCTTCCTGGAGCCAGGCTTTAGAACAATTCTCAGGAGCCAATGCAAACCTTCCCTTTGTTTTGTCTGCTTATGTTGTGGGCATTTTGCACTAAAATCCTGCCACCCATCAAATCTGGTGCTCCTGATACAAAACTCTTTTCTGTACTTTCATATTAAGTGGTACTGACCAACAAGAAAACATACACAGGACATTCGCCAATGTGGAAGCCGGTCCCCAGCATCATGTGGGAACTGTTCCAGGTCTAGACATCTTTCTTCCTTCATCCCAGTTGCGAAAGACACACTTACTGAGTATTCATTCTAAAAATGACTTAATGTATCAATTGACCATGAGAGAAAGGACAAAGGGAAGAAACAAACCCATGGCCTTTTCATTAAATCAGCAAAACATTAAGGGCACACAAATTTGTCATGCCCAGAGTTGAGTGAATCCTCTGTAGACAGGCAGCTTGTCATTTGGACAACCATCTTGATGTGCACCAGAGAATGGCCTTCTGGTAGAGCCCGCCTCAGACTTGGAAGCTGGAGGCACCTTTTTTGTCTTTGCTAAGTCTCTAATTCCATGTAGATGGAAGGCCAGATGCTCTGAGGGGTTCTTCGCTGTATACTATGCCCTCAGCACATCTGTAAGTCCTCACTGAGTTGGCTACTGTGGCAGACGCCACAGGTTGCCAGTCTCACCAACTGCCACCTCACTCCCGTCTCTCCTTGCCTTCATTACTGACAGAACCACAGATTTGTTCTGATATTTTAATTTTTTTAAAGACTTATTTTGTTGTTTTTGACAGAGAGAGAGAGAGAAGGAGAGGGCCCAGAGCAGCAGTCTCCATAGCCATAAGTCATTAGTTTTCCATGTAGTTTTACTCCACAGGTAGGTGCGGGGCTACTCAGGGCAGTAACTGGGCTGGGGATCTCCCACATGGGAAGCTTGCCCCGGCAAGAACCAAACTGAGGGCACACCCCAGTTCAGCATATGGGTCTGCATGGGTCGTGGCTGAGGTATGATCCTCAGACCTAGTGGCTGCAAGATGAGTGCTCAACCCGCTGAGCCATCCTGGCATCCCCTTGTTCTGATATTTGACATAGAACAGTGATTAGGGAAAAATGGGTCTTTTCCTAGAACCTTGGGATGCATTGTGGTTGGCTCCATCCTGTGGCACTATAATCCCATCCTCTGCCACCAAGTGGTATAGGGGTGGGTGCATGAGTCACTTCTAGTAGGTGTAAGGGCAAGTCTGCTAGGGGGTTCACAGCAAGATTTTCTTCCCTACGACATGATGTAAGATAGCACCTTAGGACTCCCTTTCTGTCTGTGCCTTTCCATCCCGTGTGGAATTGGAGTGGTAGTTGACACATTGAGATCTGTGTGAAAGGTAAAGAGGGTTGCAGAGATTCTCCTCCAGCTTGGAACTACCTACTACTGGACTTCTTGTTATATGAGATAATTAAATGACTGTGGTGTTTGCACTGTATGAGTTGAGCTCTCCATTACTGGCAGTCAAAGGCATTCTAATTATCCCTCACTGTTTCTGAATTAGTTAAGAGCAAGGTCTCAGGCTGTTGGTGAATCATGGGTCACTATCACTCCCCTCAACAGGAAGTGAATCTGGCCTTCACTCATTCTACCTTGATGCAGGACTGATTTCACCTACACAGTCCATGAGCTCTAAGAAGAGTCAAAAATATTCCTACAGGGTTCAAGCTGACATTAGAGCAAACCAGCCATGGGGTCCAATGTTCCAGGCTCCCAGCAGTCAGCCCTGTGATGGTGGCACCAGGCATTCCCTGCTCAAGTGCTCATCCGGCAACTATAAACAAGCCTCCAGCTCATGCCTCCTTATGGTTCCTACCTTGATTTCAATGACCTGAGTTGTTAAAATGGACTCTTTCAAGGATTGAGAAGACATTGACCCTTCTGTTCATCAACAATCATGCTGACATGCAATGCTTCCTCATTTCCTCTACCCCCCACGCTCCATACACATACTCTTAGTACTGGTGCCATATGGTCACACATACTAATAACAATAAAACTCAGAACCAACAGGGGAGAAAACCAGCCAGGGCTGGCACCTGGCACACTGCTAAGACAGACGGTTCTCAATGCAGGTGAGCTAGACTAACTGAAAATCAGAGGCTCCGTTTTTAGATGGGCAAAGCCGAAGGTCAGCTCCCCAGTGCACTTATATAAACACCATTGCTCAAGCATTATTGCTTCAAGGTGGACCACAAATACTCAGGTGTTTAAAGGATTATAATCAGCCAGGGGACCTTTCCTTTCTTTCTGTGACTTTCAAGGGTATTTCTAAGACAGTCAGTCAACCTTAGGGTAAGCCTTTCCATAAAACTCTGTCCTGATCATCTCTCCTTTGGAGCGTGTGCCCTCTGACACGATCACCTAAGTGCCCACAGAGCACAGGGGGAACAGTAGGCCGCCTACCGCAAGAGGTCTGGGGTGGTGGGTGGAGAACTGACAGTCTAACTTCTCGGATTCGTCGGCTCCATCCATCTCCCCTTCATCACTCGACAGTCGACTGGCGAGGTCACCTCCAACTGGGGGCAGCGGGAGTTCCGGAGTGTAGCCACTGTGGTTTGAAGATGTGCTGCTGCTTATGCTATTTGCAGATGACGGTCTAAGGGTGAGAGAGAACAGATGAAATAAACTTTTCTGAGGTAACAAGACCCACCCAGTCTAACGAAGCTCCACAAGGGAGCCCAAATATTCTTCCCAGGTCAATGGCCAATCTGCACAAGGGAAACATTCAGGCTGAGAAGGTTAGCAGTGACCAGCTCTCTGCAGAGCCAATGGAGCTGAAGTTCTGCCCTGCTTGAATCCAAGCACCAGGGAAAATGCCAGCAGTGTAAGCGGAATGTAAAATGCAGTTAACGTGACAGAGAGTTAATTTAACCTAAAATGAGTCTTCCATGAGTTCAGTTATAACTATTCAGCCATTTGCATGTAATTTTTACTAGCCATATAGCTGCTTCTCTTTGAAAGTGGAACTTGATGGGAAGATCAATGAGTTAAAAACAAGTTCAAACCAATCAACAAAATATCAGTGATGATGAAAGACAGCCTTATAAGTTCCCCCGCCCCCTTTTTGCAAGTAAACTATGGCTTTATGAAACTGTTATCATACTGGCATGAAAAATGGTTTTGTCCCAGTGATGGAGACACAAGTCCCTTACCCTGTAGCCAGGCCAGTTTCTTTTTCTTTTCTTTTTTCTTTTTCAGGCCAGTTTCTTAATATCAAGCCACATGTAGCTTAATTGTATCTTCTGAGGATATTTCCATTTAATTTTTGACAAGCCACAGGCATGGCTGGCTTATAGTAGGTGGTGAAGAAATATGCTTCTCAATGAAGAAATAAATGAATTTCATGTATATAAATTATCCAATAGATCTCATCGCAATTATGGGCTAAGCTTATAGAAAAGCAACATTATAGTAAGAGGTAGCACTACACACTGTCCAAGCAATAAAAAACAAAACAAACATATCCACATCAATAGAAGAGAAATAGTTAAAGTTAGCTGTCAGGCCACTGTGGAAGGCTGTATGGAGATTCCTCAAAAAATTACGAATGGAATTACCATATGACCCAGCCATCCCTCTACTGGGCATCTACCCAAAAAACTTGAAAACCTTGATCTTTAAAGATGTTTGTACC
>PVKE010012177.1:0-38805 GCA_004027555.1 Craseonycteris thonglongyai
TCCTGTCTCATTGCTCAATCTTACATCCTCCTAGCCCGAGTCTATCCTGGACTCCATTACCCTCTTTTTTCTTCATCTCAATCTCAAGACACTCACAGGCATTACACAAGTACTGGACATGTAGTTATGATAGATATCTCCCCAAGTCCAACATAGGTAAATAAGCACATTTTATTAAAAAAAAAAAAGATTTGGGTTGGTATGTCTCAAATGCATTATTTTAAAATATAAAAAGCTTTCAAAATTCTGCATCATCTGTTAAATCCCATTATGTCAATCAAGTAACATGGCTCATTGTTTTTCTTTCATTTCTATGTTCCATCTTGATAAACAAACAAAAGGAAATAAAATATGTGAGTATTGCCTCAAGTAGAGAAATAGATGACTGACATATTTCACAACCTGTGGGCAGTTTCATATATATACTCTGGTGAGCTTTAAATATTCTGTCAGCCACAAATATTTTTCTCCTCTCAAGTTTGTGGGGGAAGAAGGAAAATGATCATGGCTGACAGGAATAAGGTAGGGTCAGGAATGAAGTGAGGGAACTTTAGTACACAATACTTCATAATATTTTTTAAGCAATAAAATCAAAACACTGCTTCATCTGGGAATGCATTTCTCAATTTGATATGATTTCCTTTATTCTTATACAATGGGTGAATTCAAATAGTGATTTTTATGTGATGATTTCTGACTTTTTAAATGTCTGCAGTTAATTTTAAAACCTGCTTTGATAAATTGCTCGTTCAAAATAATTCCTTTGAAACCTCATCACTGATCTCTAAGAGTCTCTTATTTTTTCTTCGTTTTTCTCTCAACCAATGCTGGCTTACTTTTATCCATTAGATTCACTATTTTCACTACTTCTATAAGCTAGTCCCAAGCTACATGAGTCCTTTATCCCAAAATTGGACAACTTTGAACTTTCTTTTACTAGAGTGGTGAGTTTGGATATAGGAACTCCAAGAGTTCTTTAGGTGCTAACAAAAAATAAAATAAATTAAAGCTTTATATCTACTGTTTTTTTAGTCTGTGAAAATAACCATTAGGTATGCCCCTTCGGTAGCAAGTAAGAAAAGCTATTGAAAGAACTAAATATAAAAATTATATTTATCACTATAGAAGAATTTCTTAGGCAACCAAGACAAAAGTAGTTCTGGGCCTCAGAAAGGGATCAGAACTAGATACTATAAATCTGCCAATCTTTTCTCTTGTCTCAGCATCTCTCTATGCATCTGATTCCTCTGTTTCTTTAGACCATATAGCACATAATGACTACTCCCAGCTCCCAAGTTTACAAGTTATCATTTACCACCACAAAAGTTACTTTACTGCATTATCATAAATCTGCATTACAGAAGAGAACGTTGATTAGTCCCTGCCCGGCCCAGTTCCCCATAGCCAGCTGGCTAGGTCACACAAAACAAACATGGCCACATTACAGTACAAGTAAAGGAAATTTTCCAAGACAGTGTGAGATAAGTTAGCTTGTGGGATGGGTGTATACTTCAAATTATGTATGACTCATTCAAAGGATCTCACTTAACCAATGAGTAGTATATGCACCCCAAACTTTAATGTCCCTATATCGCTATCACATTTGTTTTTCCATTTCTAAGTACCAACTATTGTAGCCTAACTTATGCATATAGAGCAGGTAGCCTCGCATTGATTAACCTTTGTTTAGAGCTCATAACTTTGCCGCCACTAATGTGTGACATCTCTTAGAGCACTCTAAAATTTAGAAGGTGTATGTAAGACTTTCTTGTAAATTGTTGAAAGCCTCACAGAAAGAACAAGACTTGGTCAAACGCTTTTCATACCCACGCAATCCCTGATGTTGATCGCCAGCAGTGTTTTTCAGAACAAGTGTTGGAGATTTTGCAGGACAAGGGGGTGAACCGGCTGAAACCACCTGAGTAGCATGAAGGAGCATCCAGTGACCTCCTCATTAACTTTCCTCATCATATCCTCATTATGATATTAAAATCTCCACTCAGGGGAGATTTTCCACTATTTTTTGAACAGTGATATATGAGATAGGCTGATAAATTTTACCTCCAGTGTAATACATTTTGTTACATTAGACATATATGGATATAACTGGTTCTATGTACTCACATGGTATCTCCCTCTCCATCTTTCTTCACCTTGCACACACAGATGCTTGAATTTTTCACCCAGTGCACATCCAAATGGAAGAGTGTTCAGGCATTTGGTTCAAACAGCGTTCTGTTACTGAATTCTCAATAGCAGAAAAATTCTTCCAATTGAAATTTACAGACGAATGCAAGCTGTTTATGATGATCAGTGTGTTGATGTGAGTACAGTAAGATGCTAGGTAAGGCAGTTCATCTGTGATGAGAAGGTGAAGTCTGCAGGAAGGAAATTGTTTCAAAAATAAAACACTAATTTTTTTTTAAAGAACTGATTTCAAAAACTAGTGCAGCGTTGGTGGACTTGTATTGAAATGCGTGGTGATTTTGTATAAAAATAATTATGCGGCTTTGAAAATAAATGATGTAGGTATATTTCTTTTTTATTTCATTAAAACATCTTTTCCTGCTCATTTTCTATTTAAGTGGAGGCAAATTTTAGCAGCCAGCCCTCCTATGTTTAGCCATATTTTCTGACTGTGCATGCCCTGAATTTCTCCACCTATATATGCAATGTTTATGCATGATTTCCCCTAATAATATTGGATTAAATGCTTTGCCTTTTTCAGCGACACATTGCAGTCTTTGCTTGCTGACTTGCAATAAAATTTCTTCTCATAAAATCATCTCAGAGTTGTCTTTTGGCTGGCAACTACAGAACACTTGGATAACAATTTTATCACCCCTGATAAGACAGGCAGTTTCTAGCCCCATAGTCAAACCCTATAAGGACTCCCGAGTGTAGCAGCACTCAGCACTAACTCACTCAGGTTGTCTAACAGGTTTGCAGAGTTTCCCAGCACTACCGGTAACCTATTAGGCGCCAGCCCCTCTGGGCAGGTGAGCCCACTCAGGATGAGAGATATACTCACTAGCCACTTTGTACGCCTTCATTCAGTGACTCTTCTGAAGAATTAGCCTCTGGGCTGCTGATGCCCCTAAGTCACTTCTAATTTTGTCAGTAAGGAACATCAGGAATCCTAGTCTTATCTGCTTTCTCTGGCTCTCTGGTCCTGGCCAGATATTTTGGCTAAAGGCTACACAACCCTTACAGTTCTGAGAAATTTTCTGTTGCTTTAAAAGGGTGTGGCCTGGAAGAAAAGCTAACATTGGGATAACCCTTCATGATTTGGATACCTCACCAGGTAATTAATGATTTGGAGGCTAACAGCCAGTTATGGTTAACTCCTGGTCACATGATTCAGTATCAAGCTATGCTATTGACATCCCAGAAGTAGCCCTAAAACCATGTCAGACTCTGAATCCCACAACCATAATTGCCTGAGTCCAAAAAACACTTAGTTAATAAATGCATAAAAATACTCAACATGGAGTATGCCAGCAGGCAAGACTTAAGAAGTGAACCCTTCCCTAATTCAGAAGAGAGATGATTTGTGGGTGGAAGCTGCTTTTCCCATGAAGGACAGAGGAAGGTTGGGTATGCAATTGTAACAATAAAAGAGGTAATAGAAGCAAAGGCATTAGGCTGGCACCTCTGCTCAAAAAGCAGAGCTTATAACTCTGATGAGAGCCCTTGAACTGGCAAAAAATAAGAACACAACAATATGCACTGATTCTAGGTATGCTTTTTTCATAATACATGCACATGGAGCAATCTGGAAAAAAATAGTGACACTAAGTACTAACAATAAGGGAAGGAAACACACAAAAGAAGTACTTAGATTGTTACAAGCCATTAAAGATTCAAAAGAGGTGGCAGTTGTACATTGCCAAGGGCATCAGAAAGGAGAATCAGCGATTATACAGTAAAATAATATAGCAGGTTAGATGGCTAAAAAGGCTGTACTCTCGCATGAGGTATTACAGTTGCTTTTAATCCCTGCCTTGCCCTTATACCAATATTCTCCTTCTTGTGATGAAGAATATGAGCCAAAGCTGGATACCAAAGAAACCCTGAAAATGGAAGGTGGATAACAAATAATAAGGGAAGAGTCTGGCTTCCTAAATAAATTATATACACTGTTATATAGGCTATACCCATAATTCTACCCATTATGGAAAAGAAATTTTATATAACATTAGAGCTCCAAGATTTAAGGAAACAATGCCTTTGGTAAGTGAAAAATTCATCAAATGTCAACAGAATAACCCCCAAACTAAACCACCAATGCCCTCCATTAACTAGCCCTGCACAGGTCCAAACAACTTAATCGGGGGAGCACTGACACATATTAGGCACCTGGAGCATTAAATACCTATTAGGGTTTCTAGATATTTTCACAAGATGACCTGAACTTTCCCTTGTAGAGCCAAGAAGGTAATAAAGGCTTGGCTAAAGAAAATAATACCTTGGTTCAGCTTGCCTCATACTGTCCAGAGTGACAGTGGGTCAGCCTTGATTTCTAATGTTACAAAGGGGATCTGTAAGGCACTAAAGAAGCAATGGGAACATCACTCTGCCTGGCAGCCTCAGGCTCTGGAAAGACTAAATATCTAATAGAACATGAATAATCAATCACTCTCGCTAAACTATGTCAAGAAACCCAGGAAAACTGGATAAAACTTTAATAGCTTTAACCAGAGCCAGAGCAGGCCCCAAAGAGCAACAAAACTTAGTCCATTTGCAATGATTTCTGAGTATGGCAAGGTCATCCCAGACTCAGAAAATGAGCTACTTCCAAATATGGAAGCGGACGCAGCTATTAAACATATTATAAGCTTAAGCTAAGTAATAATAACCCTTAACAGATACAGTAACTCATTTCAACCATTTTCCAATAGTATAGTACTTCACCCACGCACACCTGGAGGCTGGGTATACATGAAGACTTGAAAAACAGAATTACCGCTGAACAGGCTGATCAGACGGACCATTTTAAATGGGACAGAAAACATTGGTACTGTCCTGTGTCAAATGGTATATATAATCAGCCTACTGACACCTTAAATTTAGGCCAGTGAGACTAGGCTGACCATTGCACCATTTGAAACAGGACAGTATCATTGTTTTCTGCCATTTGAAATGGTATGTCTGGTCAGCCTAACTCAGGAACATTAAAACCTATTTGGGTTGAACCTTATCTAAGCTATTAACAATCCATTTCTCTCTTAAAATTACAAGGTATCATCCTATGGATACACCACACCTTGGTAAAAACAGCTGAAGAACTAACAGAGCCAACACCTAGGAACAGAGCAGAGACCTATTCATGTGAAGCAACCACAGATCTGAAACTACCCCTCTACAAGAGTGAAAAAAACAGTAATTAACACCATGAGGCAGCATTCTAAATACTGCAGTTAAAATACTAGCTATAATAACCTGCCCTCAGGTCACTAGAGAAATAACTCTTTTCTTACAAAATAGTCAGGCACAACAATATGCAGACAGCCTGCAGGTAAATTCTTGTAGGATATGTGGGCTGTTACCACTTCCTAGTACTTCTGGATTACCCTGGTGGATGTCTCACTCACGATGAAACAACTAGCTACAAATATAGAAATTTATTAGACATTCAACAGGACAATTACATACTCCAGGAAGTGACCAAATGACAATGTAACGTTATGGCCAAGAATAAACTACACATCTCTTAAATCAGGAATAGGAAGCCTAAATCTTTGTACGGGTAACAGATCAGCTAGCCCTAAAATACGCACATAATCAACCTGGCATAACTTTACATGCACTGATATTCACTATCTTAAAGCCCTATCAATCTGAAGCCATTATACCAAAGAAGGGGTCTTACTAATTGGGGATTGTTACCAGAGGGAAACAGTGTCCAGGTTCCTTCCCACCATGCCACTCAGCCAGTAGATTGACACAGGACATGGCTCACAGAATAAGCATTTGTTACCAGGGCCCCTGTTACCTGAGATGGTGGAGGTTGAGTGGAAGAAAGGAGAGGAGCCTTTCTTTCAGAGCTACGTACAACATGCAAAGAGAAATAACCCTGCTGCCACCCCAGACCTGCCCTAGATTGCACCCAGAGCCCTTCTCCCTTTTAACAATACCATCCTTTGGAGAAGACTGGAGGCTGCAGAATGATGTTCTATACAGATCTCCTGGGCACCAGAAAGCAAAGTCCAAAAAGGCCCAAACAGAAAGGAGAGGGCAGTCTCTGCCCTTTCTCTGCTCACTGTCTTCTGGGAAGCACAGGCAGCTAGCATTTAGTCCTTCAGGTGGACCTCAGACTTCCATAGAAATAGAGGGGCCATCTCTGGTCTTCCAGCCCAGTGATCCCAGTGCTGAGCCCACTCACTGCTGGCTGTCTGCTTATCTTCTTCAGCTGTGCTCCCAGGGCCGGGCTTCGTCCACTGCTGCTCTTGATGAGCCTAGCTGCCTGCCTCCCGAAGACTGCAAACACCTCCAGCTTCCAAACACTCCTACTGAAAAGCTCCAGGCCAAAAGCCCTCCTGTATTTATATCCTCGCCAGTAATTGGCAGGAGGGTTTCCTCTTCCCCTGTCAATCATTACCCATTACCACTAATTACTTACTTCCACCAGCCTGCAATGTTTCGGTTCTTGGGAGTTTCAGTCCATTAGCGCTACGGTAATTATATCTACCTCTGGCAGCTCCCCACTAGCTTTCCTTGTAACAGAGGGCTGATCCGGGAGGTGCCTGCCCTCTTATTTACAGCTATTCTGGGCAGCCTCCTCCATTAACGTCCCCACCCTTCTTCACCTTGCTACAGGATGAATTCATTTGGTTAACCCCCACAATAGGATGCCTGAGCCAAGAAGTCTCTACCTGCTGGGAACAGAGAAACCATACTTATAACAAGTAGTCCAACAGTTCTTGTGAATTAGGATGTACCCAACATACCTAAGTGAACTCCTTGCTACATTAAGGACAATAGAGTGGTTTGCCACAGATTGGGGTTGAAGGCCCATCCCCCATAGAACAGAATGACTGTGAGGCACACACTTATGACCATGGATATTCCAGGGTTGGTTAGGAAGATGTACTTTAGGGCTCCCATGGGTACATGGGAGGTAAGCAAAATAAAGGGACTACAGTGATCCCTTATTTTTTGCGGTTAATGGGGACCAGAACCTTCCACGAAAGCTGAAAAACCGCGAAGTAGGATTTGCCCCTAGGAATTTTCTCATGGGTCGATGTCGCCCCGGAAACCCATCCCGCGCCTTTATGAGAGCCCGTGGGATGTGCTCTGAGTCAGCTCATCTCTTTGTGTGACATGCAGGGATCCTTCTCTCTTGCGCATCCACATGAAACCACGCTCCTTTCCGCCATGTGGCTGCCGACATGGTTGTATTTTTTCATTTTTATTTTTTGATGAATATTTTGGGGAAACCCGCGAAGCACTGGAGCCGCAAAACATGAAGTGCGAAGTGGCGAGGGAACACTATAATCCATCTTCCATTGGTATGACCATCTATTATCCAGTTTCATCCCACAACTGAGGTTAGAAAGTATAACCTGGCACATCAAAGCACTGACAAATTCTACCCAACATGCCATAAATGATCCCTTCAAATGAATTTCAATCATAACTATGGAAACGACCCTGATGAGAAAAGCAGTACTCCAAAATAGAAGGGCATCAGATGCTCTCACAGCAGCTCAGAGAGGGGCATATGCCTTAAATAAAACAGAAAGTTGTATATACATCTTAGATAATTCTGGGAACATTACCTCAATTTTACAAGACAAGTATGTACAGATTACTTCTATGTGTGACCTATTCTTATCACTAAATTAATGGGCTGAGTCTTGATTTGGATAGGGACTGTCCTGGTGAAAAAGAGTAGTAATTGTTTTAGCAGTCATCATTATAGTGGATCTCAGCTTATGCTGTGGCATCTATTGCTGTTGAAACTTTGGTATGTGACTGCAAGATCAGTTGTTGCACAGAGTTACTGAACCGAAAGCAAATTCTTTCACGAGAGGCTTCCATAAGCAACCCAGGGTCTATTTAGAATTAGCAGAAAGACAGTTTCGCTCCACCACTGCCCCCTTGACTTCACTGTCATTAATCAGCAGGAACATCTTACAGAAGAAAGACCTCTGTCCCTATTCCCTCAAGAATGAGGAGTGAAATACCTCTGAGGAGGGAATTTGTAACCTAACCTACACATGTAGCCTAGAAGGTAGCCTATCATAGATTAATCTTTGCTTAGAGTTTATAAATTTGCCTTGATTAACCTGTGACCCACTTAGATCACTCTCAAATTTATAAGGTTTATGTAATGCTATCTTGTAATTCCTGGAAGTCTCATAGAAAGACCAAGATTTAGATGTTTAGCCGGCCATCCCCACACAATCCCTAATGTTGATTGCCAGAACTGTTTTTCAGGAATAAGCCCGGGAAGTTTCGCAAGACCAGGGTGTGAACCAATGGAAACTGCCTGACCTTCCGAACTTTCCTCGTTACATCCTCCTCATAATACTTAAATCTCCACCCGCCATCTGTGAACACTGGTGTGTATGTAACCATGTTTTGTCACTGTGTGTGCTCCAGAACTTCTCCAGAATACAATGTTTATGAGCGATGTCCCCTCAGAAAAATGGATTAGATGCCTTTTCAGGGACATACTGAGGTCCTTGCTTGCTGCTTTGCAATAAAGTTTCTTCTCATAAAGTCATCTTGGAGTTGCCTTTTGGCTCGCAACTACTGAACATTCTGATCCACTTTGGTCCAGTAACACTATCCCAATATTTACTAAATGTATTTTACTTCTTACATCAAATATAATATACATTGCCCTGCTTTCTGAGAAATTTCCTAAAGTCACAGGTGTGGTGTGTTTTTTATTTTTTCCAACATTTTTTAATATAAATCTATAACTACTAAATAAAGATGTCAAAATAAGAAAAAGTTCATGAATGGTCCACTAATGGATCTCTTATCTGGACTACTTACATACGCTTCTAACTAGGTACTTCATATCTACTCTTGTCCATCTCCAACCCAGTCTCCATACTGCAGTCAGAACAATCTCTGGACACACAAATGTAATCACACACTAATGGCAGCAACTACAAATACCACTGCAATAGCTACTGCTACTCCTACAACAACCATTGCCACCAGCTGTATCTGTGTTTTGTATTAAGCCCTTTATATGAATAATTTGTAATGCTCACAACAATCCTAGAAGACAGGTGCTATTGGATCCATTTTACGTATGACTCAGTTAAGTTAATCAACTTCTTTCAGGTTACAGTTAATGCGATATTATGATTTATAATAAATATATATTTGGTCTTCATCCTCATTTCTGGCACAAAGTTTCTAAAACCCTAGGAATTTGCTGTGATCAGAGCAGTAAAGGTGTTAAGGAGGCTTGTGCAAAGCACCTAAGAATGGGGCTTAGTTGCCTGTGGAGGAAACCACGTAATTAGGGGAACTTTAAGATCCACTTTACCATCCACCCAACTCCTTCACCCACCTTCAACCTCCAGGAAGGAGAGAGGGGCTAGAGATTGAGTTCAATCACCAATGATTTAATCAATCATGCCTATGTAATGAAGCCTCCATAGACACCCAAAAGGGTGGGTCCTGAGAGCTTCTGGGTTGGTGACACATGGCGATGTGGACAGAGTGGCACCTTTCAAGGGAGCATGGAAGCTCTGTGCCCAGTCCTCGTACTATGCACGATGCATCTCTCCCACATGGCTGTCCGCAATTATACCTTTTTTTTTTTTTAATAAATCGCTAATTTAGTAAGTAAGATGTTTCTCTGAGTTGTTTGAACCATTTTGGCAAAATAATTGAACCCAAAGAGGAGGACACCGGAAGCTCCAAACCTATAGCTGGTTGGTCATAAGCACAGGTGACAACCTGGATTTGAGGTTGGCATCTGAATGAGGTGGGAGCCGTCTTGTGGGACCCAATCCTTAACTGTGGGATCTGATGCTATTTCCAGGGACTGTCAGAATTGAACTGAATTGTATGACACCCAACTGATGTTGGAGAATGGCTTGGTGAATGGGGGAGGGGGAGTAATTCATTTAATTGCTGAACACATACTATAGTTAGTAATTAGCAAACGTGGAATTAAAATACAGGATTGTTGGAATCTTTCCACCATGCTGTTTCAGATAATATCTATTCTCCCACCAAAGCTTTCCATTTCCTAACCCATTCACTTAGAAAATACCTGCACTTTGGGTAACAATTAAGTCAATTAGGTTTATTTTATAGAATGTTACAAACTACTAATTAAATTATTATTTTTCCTTAATATTTTAAATAAGACTTTCCATGCCTTGACTTCCAGAAGCAATTAATGACAGGAATTTTAACCATTACTGTGGTATTGTTTGGGTATCATTTTTGAACCAGAAGCCTGTAACCCTGCCAAAGTCATGCCAATGGTGCTCATATACATTACTGACATCAAACTGACTTAACTATTCCAGTGGGGTATGGAATCTAAAGGTGAGATCAACAGATGTTTTTCTGTGAAGATTTCAGATTATAGAGATTTGGGGAGCGGTGGTTGGGGTGTTTTGTGGGCTGGAAAGTCTTTGCCATCTCTGCAGAAGCCATAGTGGTGGAGTTGTTGCCACCTTCTTCCAGCGAACAATCTCCTCTTGAAGCTGTTTGCCTCTTCTCCCAGCAACCAGGAGCATGGGAGCTTGCAGAATAGGAAGAGGCTGAAGGCCAGCATGACAGCTCCTCTGTGGCTTTCCTGTCCCATCACTAAGGGATGTCAGAGGTTGGGGCAATGCAACAGACAGGAGAGGAGGCTCAGGCCCAAGCTCCTCTCCATGATTCCGGCCTAATTGCATGAAGAAACAGCTGCGTGCCCAACCACCCCATGGCCTCAACGTGCAACAGACCTACTTTCACTCAACAGTCCCCCTTTTCCTGGACTGCTCTAGAAGGCTGGAGGCATCCATTTGTCACAATCTCTGTTTGTGAGACAGCTTTGAGAAAGTGAGGGTCAGAGTGAAGGTGGGGCCAGCGTCACAGCCTCCATCCTGCCTCAGAGAGACACCACACCTTGGCCTCTGCTCTGCTGGAAAGTATCTAACAGTGCGTGAAATGCCCAAATTTGATGCCCTTACGTTTTGACCTTTAACTCCAAGAAGCAAGAGTCAGCCCTCATTAAAGATAGCTTCAGGAAAAACAAACAAACAACTCATAACTAATCAACTACTGTTGTAGGGCAAAAGCACCTAGAAGTATACAGTCAGGACTGGCTGTCTTCCCATAAATCTTTATTTATAAGAACAGACAGTGAGTCATATTTGGCCTAAAGACTGTATTTTCCCTGTTATCTAAGCTTGGCCTCATAGCAATTCTATGACCCTGAGTAAAGTCAGACTTTATGAACCCCACTTTCTTCATCAGTAAATATGAGGATACTGCTACCATCTCAACTAACTTGTAAATATTAATATAAGGAAGGATTAAATTAGAAAATTTACATTAAATCACTTTGTGAATTTCCCAGTGCCAAAATAGTTTCTTAATAATTAGTACACAAACATTGAGGCTTAACCAACTAATATTGGGCCTCCTGCCAAACTATCACCTTTGTTTTGTTTTCTTCTACCCCTCTACCCAATTTCCTGCCTATTAATCTTTATTTACAATCCCACCTATATACACACCGACACACACACATACACAAGTACCACATTCTTAGAACTATTTTCTTACCTGCAACAGCTACACCTTAGGGCCTTGTGTCTCACCATACCCACCAGGCTAGATTTTTGCATGCTCCTCAGGACCTCAGCCTTTCTCTTTAAATTAGACCACTTATGACAGAATACATATCATGACCAGCTCTCTTTTTAAAAGGAGTGATTTGTTGGTAAATGGCCTGTTCTAAGATGCCCTTGGAGCATCTCAAATGCAAAGATAAAAAATACAAATGAAGTGTGTGTGATTCTTTGTAGAGCACATTAAATTACTTCTGATAAACTCATATCCCAAAATTGCAACTCAGCTCTAGGGAGCTAGGCCACATGAAGCTACTTGTACACATAGAGTTACATTAACAGAGTGGGAGACTTTGGCAGTGTGCAAAGGTGGGGAGGCTCAGGGGACAGTCTGAATCTGGGCCCAGAAGACCACCTCTCAGTGGCTGAAATGAACAAATTAGAAGAAATAGTGTGTTCATGGCAGTGGTATGCTGACAAACTGGCTCCCTAGGAGAAAGCAAGCCAGCCCTGTTTATAGCATGTTATCCATCTCCATGATGTAAATACTCCCACCACAGAGAATTTCAAGCTACTAGTGATCTGATAACCAGCTTACAAAATTGTTAACAAGTTTACAATCACATATGTGCCAGCTCTGGCATATTACTGACTCCATGGCAGTCTAGATTAGTTTACTTCTGGAGAGACTTAGCTCACAGGCAGATAAGCTAACAGGCAGTCAAGGTCTTCTGGCTCCATGGAAACAGCCATGTTCTGTACACTAACTGGCAGTCAAGGTCTCCTGCTTCCTGGGACACTATATACAAGGGAGCAGGCCTGCAGGGCCTGCCAGATGATGTCTCCCACCGAAAGCTCTTGGTTTTGCTGTACTTGTGTAACCTTACTTCTTCTCTGCCTAAGTACCCAGAGATATCCCTCCAGCCCACCACCACAGGAGACTATCCAGTCTGTAAGTCTCAATAAACCCATGTCTCACACTCAGCTACCTAGGGTGTTCTTTGGCCTTGGGGCTTGTCAGGCACAAATCTTAGAACAACTCAAACTTGGTCCAAATAACTTTTAAGAGACCCTAGAAGAATGAAAGTCCCCAACTTTCTAACCCAGACCAGATAAGTTCACAGACAGAGTTTTTTTTTCCTCTATTTCTTTATCCTTGATCCTAAGAAAATGCATAGATACTAAGTTCTTCCTCTGAAAGAACTGGTACAACTAATTAATAAACTATTTAATCTACACACACACACATACATCTTACAATATTCTTCATGAGTTAATGACACATTTCTCCCCTAAGTTACACACACCATCTGTTATTTTGTATATGTCAGGAGAATTTTTGACAGTTTGAAATCTCGGTCCTTGCTATTCAAAGTGTGGTTCTTAGATAAGCAGCACATCACCGGAAAGCAGATGAGAAATCGGAATTTCAGACTGCGTCCCTGATCTAATGAGTCAGAATCTGCATTTTAACCAGATTTGTGTGAGCATTTATGTTTGGAAAGTGTCACTCTATGCTCTATTCAATTTGTGCTGAGGAGCTACACAAAAACCCAGAAGAAATTTGCCATTTCCCATTCCACAAAAACAAATAATTAGTCTTGTTCCTTTGTAGTGATAATTTGAAAATTTTTATGTAGAGCTTCTTCACTTAAGACATAAAAATATTCCAGAATTAGTCTTATTTAAAACACAAAAGCAAACTGCCCTTTGCAGAGTTATGATAGTGCACTCTTAGGTAACTACCAAAAATAAGGCAAGTTAGAGACAATCTTGCATTGGTTTCCACCTTTCTCTTCAGCCTCATGTTCCTCATTTAATTACACACTGTGATAGGAAGAATAGTACCCCTCTCCCAAGATGACCACAACCTAATCCCCAAAACCTGTAACTATGTATCCTTACGTGGCAAAAGGGACTTTAAAGATGAAATTAATGAAGTATACTGGGATGGTGAGAGTATCCAGATGTGCCTAACAGAATCACAAGGTCCTTAAAAAGGAAAGAGAAAGGCAGGAGAGTTAGAGGAGACGTGACCATGGAAGTAGAATTCAGAGCAATGCAGGGGCACAAACCTAGGAATGTAGTCTGTACCAAACTTCTCCAGCCTGCAGCCCAGGACAGCTCTAAATGTGTTATTTAGACACAAATTTGTAAACTTTCTTTAAACATTATGAGATTATTTTCTTTTTTTAGCTCATGAGCTATAGTTAGTATTAGTGTATTTTATGTTTGGCCCAAAACAATTCTTCTTCTTCCAGTGTGGCCCAGGGAAGCCAAAAGATTGGAAACCACTGTGAGGAAAAATGAAAAAACAACAATTCTCCCCTGAGCCTGCAGAAAGAACATGATTCTTCCAAAACTTTATTTCTGCCCAATGAAACCCCTTTCAGATTTCTGAACTTGAGAACTGTAAGTAAACAAATTTGTGTTGTTTTAAACTCTAAATGTGTGATCATTTGCTACAGCAGCGTAGGAAACTAAAACAAAGGCCTTCTCTCCAGTTAGGCTGTGAGCATTTCAAGAGTACGACTCTATCCTCTATATTTTGGTTGACTACAGTGCCTAGCCAGCTGTTCTTCATAAAGATTTAGAAATTAGGTGAATGGTGTAGTAATACATTCTGCTACAGTACAACTAAACCTGATCTCATTTTTTTCACTCCTTAAAACATTTCAGTGCTTTTTAAATTACTCTTAGAATAAACAAAACCCATAACATGGCTACAAAGCCCGCGTAGCTTCCAGCACTCACTTTCAGCTGTGTTGGCCATTTTTTATCTTTGAATTTCTCCCCCTCCAGCAACTCTGTATTTGTTTAACTTCTATTTCTTTCTTTAAATCACCCTCAAACATCACTTCTTTACTTTGTAGATTGCAGTCTTTTCTTTTATGCCACTTACTTTCATGTCTAAATATAATAAGATTTCTCTCAAACACTAGATTCTAAGCTTTATGAGTGCAGAACATGTCTATTGCATATTTCAACACCTGACGTAGAGCAGCGACCCAGCAGTTATTTGTTGAAAGAAAAATATTGCAATAAAATGCAGTCATTGCATGTATAAAAAACATGAGAAAATGTTTAGTGATTTATGAGCCTCTAATTCCTAAAGAATTATGTTAGGAAAACAATTAAAAAAAAAACAACTTTGAAAGTCTCTATAGTTCACAGTACTGTACTATCTTTAGATTGCAGCCACTGACCCTGATTTAGAATCTTCTGCACGGAGCTACTGCCCATATTTAACAGTAGATATCAACCTTTTAGGGAGCTGCTAAATGACTCATCAAATTGGTTATGGTCCTCTAATCGACATTTTTTTCTCAAGTTGCAGTCTGGAGCCAGGAATTCACTAGAGTCAATTGGATACATCTCTTCCCAATTTTGCATTCAGTGCTTTCACTTTGGTACCTTGAAATCTGCATTGGGGACAGCATCTGTACCACAGAAATGAGCAAATGCTACAGACCAGAGCTCTTTTATTCTCGTATTCATATCCCCCCTATTCCTCCTGTGCCTCTCTCCCTTGACAGTGTTACACATATACCTCCACACAGAGCCTGGTATATGAAGCCTTAAGCATTACTGTGTCAGCACAAGAAAGTCCTCTTCTCTCACACTTCATTCTACCAAGGACCTCCAACTTCTCCCTAGTCAAAATCAGCTAACTTTAAGTAGCCTGAATTCCTCTTGAAATTAAGCTTTCTTCAAATTTAAATATAACACTTTTCCTTAATGAAGTTGGGCATCAGGTCCTCCTGGGCTATAAGGCTGTCAAGAAGGAAAAAGGAGATGACAAATCCTAAAACTTACTTCTTTACATTCAAAACGTGTGTATTTCCATCATTTAATATTATAACCTAATAGATGCATGACTATGGGCTCAAAGGGTTTAGAACATAATATAAAAAACATGATTACCTAAATATCCCAACCTATATGTCAAGGAGCCTTCTGCTTTTGGTCAAACAAAAGGCAAGTATTCATTTACCTAGCCCGTAAAGATGTTACACACCTAAAGGAAGGTAGATAGGACTGCTGCTTTGACCACCAACTGAGCCATAGCTAAGTAGTCACCTTATCTTTACATGAAAAGGCTCAGATAAGTGGGTTTTAGGACTTCCATTTACTTAAGATTCTGATTTCACAGAAGTAACTGCTAAATGGAGTGAAAAAGTACAGTTTCTTTAGAGCCTATCACTGGTCCACAACAGTAGGGTTTTATTAAATGATGGAGAGTGATTTTTAACCAACTATAAGTGCCCATTAGCATCCATTAACATAAAAGTTAATTAAAGTTTGATTTTCACTTTCCACGCTTAGTTGAAAATCTCACTCTTCCAGCCATGGTATTTTGAATGCTGCGTTTGCTCTTGGCAGTGGTTAGATATAGAAAAGAGAATTTCAAATTCTTAATGAATTAACTGCACAAAGAAAAAGTTTGACTACTCTGAAGTTAATCAGTGATAGAACATACTATCTTAAAAGAAACAATAGGATAAAATTAAAATCAAATCTATTAGTAGTCTCAGAATTAATTTTACCATTAAAAATAATGAGCCTCCAGGTGTTTTAAAATATTGGGAACAAGAAACACTCAGTAAATAACACCTACAAATGATATTTAGTTTTCTAAGACTGAAATATTGAACTTGAAGCTATGAAGACGCTGATGAAATGGCCCCATAGTTTGCCCTAATCCAGATATAAGCAAAAGAAAGAAACTTTTTAAAAATAAGTTGAGTAATGAAAATAAAAATAAACTCATTTTCTTATGCATTATCAAATTTTAAAGTAACTCTTTAGAAATTCTGTGGATAGGGTGCGCTTAGCAAAATATTGAAGAAGGGCAATTTGCCAAGAGCTACAGTATTGGAATTTAAAATTTTATTTGTAAGAATTAATCCTGAAGAATGATTTGCACAAATATATAAAAAATATACAAGCATGTTTTGAAACTTTGTAAAACACTAATAGTTTGTCTATTAACAGAAATCTATTAAGAAAATTATAGGGAAGCCGGGATGGCTTGGTGGGTTAAGCACTCACTTTGCAGCCCCGGGGACCAAGGATTGAATCCCAGCCCCGGCCCAAGTGGACCCATATGCTGAACTGGGGAGTACCCCAGTTCAGTTCTTGCCGGGGTGAGACCCCGGCCCAGTTCCTGCCCTGTGCAACCCCTCTCCCACCTGTGAAATAAAACTATGTGGAAAAAACCAATGATATGCAGCTATGGAGACTGTTCTGGGCCCTCCCCCTTCTCTGTGTCTCTGTATCTCTCTTTCTCTCTCTCTCTGTCAAAAAAAAAAAGGGTTGGGAGTGGGGAAGCCAGGATGGCTGGGGACCGAGGATCAAATCCCCAGCCCCGGCCTGTGCAGACCCACATGCTGAACTGGGGAGCTCCCCCAGTTCAGTTCTCTCTCTGTCTCTGTACCTCTCTCTCTCTCTCTCTCTCTCTCTCTCTCTCTGTCTGTCAAAAACAATAAAAATAAAAAAAAGTTACTTAAAAAGAAAAGAAAATTATAGTACCATCATCACCTGATGAAAAGATAAAATATTATCATGAATAATGTCTATGCTACATTGGGCTTTGATAAAACAAATTGTATAACAATTTTTACAGCTTTACATTTGTGCTTATTTATGCATTGAAAAGTCAAGAATGATATAACAAACTATAAACAGTGAATGTATTTAGAGAAATGGATTGGGGAGGGAGGCAATATTTTCACTTTGTATTTTATATGCTTCTATATCCTATAGGTTTTATTTTTAATTTTTTACTATAAACATTAGTGTAAAAATCTGTTAGTCTATTTGCATATGTTTTTACTTCATTGGGGCAAATACCTAAGTGTAGAATTGATGGGCTGTTACTTTCTCATCAGCAAATATACAAATTTGATGATATTATTAGTTATGTGTGGTTGCTTTTCACTTCTATTTCCAACTGTTTCCTTCTAGTATATAGAAGTACAATTGATTATTGTAAATGGATGGAGCTAAACATTTATTATAGTGACTGTGCATTCTTTGGAATTATCTACCTACATGATCACATTGTTTCAGAATAAATATAGTTCTACTCTTCCCCTTCCAGTCTCTCTGCTTTTTATTTATTCAGTTTTGTCTTATTAGAGCCTGACTGGGACCTTTTATACAAATGAGTATGATGTTAAATAGAAGGAATGAAAGAGTACATTCTTGTCTTGTTTCCAGTCTTAGTGGGTAAACAATTTAGTACTTTAGCATTAAGTATGATGTTGGCTACAGATTCTTTATAGACACCATTTATAAAGTTGAGGAAATTCCCTTCTATTCCCAGTTTATTGAAGCTTTTTTTTTTTTAATCATGCATCAGTATTTTTCTCAAATTCATTTTCTGTATCTACTAAAATTATCATACAGTATTTTTCTTTTATCCTCTTCATATGATGAAGTGTTTTTAAATGATAAACCAAACTTGCATTCTGGAATGCATACAACTTCTTATATATAGCTGGATTCAAAATATATATTGCTGGATTCATTTTCCATCATCTTCCCCTCTCCTCCAGTTTTATTGAGACATAATTGACACAACACTGTAATAGTTTAATATGTACAAGATTATGATGACATATGTATATATATATATGATTACCACAATAAATTTAGTTAACATTCATAACCTCACATTGTTATGAGCTTTTTTTCCTCATGATGAGAAATATTAAGATCTACTCTCTGAGCAATTTCAAATATATAATATAGTATTGTTAACTATAGTATTCATTTTGTACATTACATTCCTAGTACATATCTCTCTTATAAATGAAAGTTTGTACCTTTTGACCACTTTCACCCAATTTCCCTGCCCTTGGCAACCACAAATCTGATCTTTGTTTCTAAGAGTTTGTTGTTTTAGATTCCATGTATAAGAGATTATACAGTATTTATATTTCTCTGTCTGACTTATTTCACTAAGTATAATGCCCTCATTAAGTATAATGCCCTCAAGATCCATCCATGTTGTCAAAATTGGTAAGATTTCCTTCTTTTTTATGGCTGAAAAATATTTCATTTGTGTATGCATATATTTTTATTTACTTTTTGTATATACCATATTTAAGTGAGATCATACAATAATTGTCTTTCCATGTCTGATTTATTTCAGTTAGTGTAATGGCCTCACAGTCTACCATGCTGTCACAAATGGCAGGATTTCCTTCTCTTAATGGCTGAATATTTCATCACACACATGCACACACACATACACATACATTTTATTTAGCCCTTCATCCATCGATGGACATTGAGATTGTTTCCAAGACTTGGCTATTATAAATATTGCTGCAATGAAAATGAAGGTGCATACTCGTATATCATTTCAAGCTGGTGTTACTATTTTCTTTGGATGTATACTCAGAAGCAGAATTGGCAGATCAGATGTTAGTTCTATTTTTAAGTTTTTGAGGAACATTTAATTGTTTTTTATAGTGACTGTATTAATTTACATCCCAACCAAAAGGACTCCATCTTGTCCACATTTTTGCCAGCATTTGTTATCTCTTGTCTTTTTGATGACAGCCATCCGGATGTGAAGTAATATCTCTTTGTAGTTGTGATTTGCATTTCCCTGATGATTACTGTTGTTAAGCACCTTCTCATGTACAAGTTAGCCATTTGTGTGTCTTTGAAAAAATGTCTGTTCACATCCTTTACCCATGTTTTAATCATATTGCTGGGGAGAGGGGTCTTATTGGATATTAACCTTTTTCAGAAATATAATTTGGAAGTATTTTCTCCCCTTTGATAGACTGCCCTTTCGTTTTGTTGGTGGTTTCCTTTGCTATGCAGAATTTTTTTAGTTTTATTTGTTTCATTCAGTTATTTTTGTATTTGTCTCCTTTGCGATTGGTGTCAAATCCAAAAATATTATTGTTGTTAAAAATAGGGGGAAAGCTGGATGGCTCCGCGGGTTGAGTGCTCGCTTTGAAGCCCCGGGGACCGAGAATCGAATCCCAGCCCCGACACATGCGGACCCACATGCTGAACTGGGGTGTGTCCCCAGTTCAGTTCTTGCCGGGACCTATGTGGGAGGCTCCCGGCCGTTCCTGCCCTGCGCAGCCCTGTGCCCACCTGTGAAGTGAAACTATATGGAAAACTAGTGTCAACTATGGAGACTGCTCTGGGCCCTCCCCCTTCTCTCTGTCTCTCTCTGTCTCTCTTTCTCTCTGTCAAAAATCAATAAAGTAAATCTTAAAAAAAAAAGAGGACGGAATTTACCACTAGTGCTCTTTTTTTTCCTAGGAGTTTTAGAGTTTTGGGTCTTCCATTCAAGGTTTTCATCCATTTGAGTTGGTTTCTGTGTAAGACTAAGATAGGGGTCCAGTTTTCCTAACACTACTTATTTCATAGATTATCCTTTTCCCACTGTATATTATTGGTTCCTTTGTCATAAATTAAATGACAATATATGCACAGGTTTATTTCTAGGCTCTCTATTCTGCTTCAATGCCCTGTGTCTGTTTTTGTGGTGATACTATATTTTTTTAATTACTCTAGCTTTATAATATAGTTTTAAATCAAGGAATGTGATGCCTCCAGCTTTGTACCTTTTCTCTACATACTTGCGGGCATTTATTATCTTTTGTCTTGTTGATAATAGCCACTCTATCACTTCTCAGCCTTTTGGTTAAGATCAAGTGATAGGGGTTGCCAGGACAGCTCAACAGGTTGAACGTTTGCCTTGCAAACACAAGGTCTGAGGATTGACTCCCAGCCGCAGCCTCAGCCCATGCGAACCCATATGCTGAACTGCAATACAATCAGTAGCCACTGAGATGGCTCAGCAGGGAAGGTTCTTTCCTCCCATGTGGGAGGGCCCCCAGTTTGGTTCCCGCCCACAGGACCCTACATCTGTCTCTGTGGAAAGAATCTATGTAACAACTAACGAGGTACAAGTATGGCGACTGCTCTGGGCCCTCCTCCCTCTCTCTCTCCAGGGCTACAAAGCAAGCACTAAACCCTCTGAGCCACTCCAGATTCCCCTAGTTTTAGGTTATTGAGGTTACAGTTTACATATTTTTATTTTGCCTAAGTAATAACAGTTTGTTGTTGTTATTTTTACCACATTTTTAAACTTTTAGAGTTGTAAATGTATTATGTATTATCACCACATTACAGAAACAAACTTTGACCATATACTGTATTTTTCCATGTAGAAGATGCACCCATATGTAAGATGACCTATACTTTCCTAACACAACATTAAGAAATCAATACACGGGTTACTGACGTGTATAAGACAATGCCCAATTTTTGGTCTATCAATTTTTTACAAAAGTGTCATCTTATACATGAACAAATACAGTACATATCATTACCAGTGAGCACTATGCAACCTTTCTACATTATTATGATGTTCATTATTGTTCTTATGCTTTTGCTTAAGGAACATTCCTTAGCATTCTTTGTAAACTCAATCTAGTGGGAATAAAACTCCCTCAGTTTTTATTCTTTTGGGAAAGTCTTTGTCTCTCATTCATTTCCAAAGGACAGCTTTGTTGAACATAGAATTGTTGTTTGACAGTTTTACTCTGAATATATTAAGTAATATATATATATATATATATACACACACACACACACACATATATATATCACTATATATATATATATATCACTATATATATATATCACTATATATATCACATACACACACAGAATTTATACACAGAATATATATATATATATATATATATATATATATATATATATATATATATTTATCCTAGTATATGTATACATAATCATCCAATTTTCCTTTGGACTGAAACATTTCTGTTGAGAAATACTCCTATGTGGCTCTCATTTAAGGAATTTTTCTTCTGCTCCTTTCAATACTTTTCTTTGTTATGACTTTTTACAAGTTAATTATAATTTGTCCCAATGTGGCCCTATTTAGGTTCAATCTGTTTGGATCTTAGGGCCTCATAGTTTCAGATATCCATTTCTCTCTCAGGGTTTAAGAAGTTTTCAATTAGAATTGCTTTAAACATATTTTCTGTCCCCTTTTTTTTTATTCTCCTGAATATTCATAATGTATATATTGTTTCTTTTGATTGTCTCCAATTAAGTTTTTTAGGTTTTCTTTCTGGTTTTTCATTCTTTTTTTCTTTCTCCTCCTCGGATTGGATAACTTCAAATGTTCTGTGTTCTAGGTCACTGATTCTTACTACTGTGTGGTCAAGTCTGCTTCTGAAGCTCTTTATTGAGTTTTTCAATTCAGTCATCATATTTTTGGGTTCTAGGATTATTTTCTTTGAACTTCTCATTTTGTTCTTTCCTTGTTCTACTAATTTTAGTTGCCTGTTTGTGTGTTCTTGTCGTTCACTGAACTTCAAGACAATTATTTTGAATTATTTATCTGACAGTTAATAGGTCTCCATTTTTTTAAGGTCACTTATTGGAGCTTTATTAATTTCTTTTGCTGGTGTTTACCTGATTTTTCATGACCCCTGATTCCTTATGTTGTTATCTATGCCTTTGAGTGAGAAATCGCTTCTTCTAGACTTTAAAAGTTCACATGGTATAGACAATTCTGAACTACTAAGCTCAGTTGGGTCCTGAACATGTCCACTGATAACATCTTTGGGCACTGAGAGCTTGCTATCAGAGTCTCTTATTGGACAAGGCCACTGCCCAAGCTCTTTGGTTGGGTGAGGTGCTGATGGCCAAGAAGCACTGGAAAGAACCACTGGCTTAATTCCGTTCCACAGGCAAGGCCGTAGAATGGGCTCCATGGTTGCCTGGCTCTCTGTTCCGGCTCCCTAAATGATCCTAATGAGGCATTATCTCAGTAGTAGATGGGGCCATGAATTAGCTTCCCTGTCCAGGCAGAGCAGCAGAATGTGCCCCAGGACTGCATAACATGTTGTTGAGGACCCAAATCAGACTAGATTACCGGTATGTACTAATCTCATAGACAGATGGGTCTACTCCAAGTCTGGGATGGTTTTGTTTTTGTTTTTGTGTTCTAAATGGTCTTGACTCAATCTGACTCATGCTCCAAGTTCTTTGGCTAAATGAAGCCTTGCTCTATGATCGATCAGATCTGCCTGCCAGACTCTGCTCAAATGTTGACAGGCTGTGCACCTTCCAGGTGTTCTGGCCAGCCTTTCTTTTTATTTATTTATTATTTTATTTTATTTTATTTTATTTATTTTTATTGTTAAATTTAATGGGGTGACATTGGTTGGTAACAATTAGTTTCCAGATGTACAAGTCCACATCACATCACCCATGGCCAGCCTTTCTGGTCAGGTAGGGCCGGGAGCTACACTCAGCAGTGAGTCAACCTATGACTCAGCTTTCCTGCCTGGGTAGAGGAAGGCTAGGCTCCAGGGCTGACAAGGATCTTTGTTTGAGGACCCAAATCAGATAGAATGCACACCCTGCTGTGTTTTGTTTAGCTTGTGCCACTGTCTGGACTGTACAAATGAGCAAAGTCACTGATTGGGCCTACTACCTGGGTACTAGAGGTAGAAGCTTGTTCTGCCAAGATCTAAGTGGTAGATATTACAAGCTTGTCCTCAACTTCTTCGTCACAATCAGATTGCCAGTGGTCGAGCTCTGCATCTGAGAGCAAAACTGGGAGCCCCTAAGAAGTGACCAACAGTGCTGGGGAAGTAAATGTCCACCCAGGGTTCTTTCCGCCTAGAGGAACCACAGGCTCAGGGGAGACCTCCCAGCATGGTGCTATGATGGCCTGGGGACGTGGCAATGCAGTCAATGTGTAACTACTATTCATTTATTTTCATGTGTTCTGTCTTGGGCTCTGGTCCAAAGGGGTTCTTCAACTTCACCTCATGTTCTAGAATTTTCTTAGTGGTGTCTTATCCATAAATAATTGGTCTTATGAGGGATAGCAAAGTCAGGAGTGACATGTCACCATCTTGGTTACGTGACCCTGCTTTTTAATTGGTTATAATTCACATTTTTCATGTACGCCAACATCTACCAATCTACTCATCTTAGGTACAAACACCACAGTTAGAAACATGCTCTGAAAATGATGCCATACAGAGGCCATATTAAGTTTTGAAGAAGTTGGCAAAAGCTAATGAGGCTTAGACCTTGTTGAGAGTTAAAAATAAGAGAAGGAAAGATCTGACTTTGTTTTGCAATATTAAAGATTGCAAGAGTATTTAAAGTAAATAATAAACCTTCGAGTGTGAGGAGAAATTGGCAGAGAGACTCTCAGTCAACGGTCAGAATGTCTGTTTTCTTCTGATTTCCCTCCTCTCTTTCCCATTTTGCAACTTCCTTGAACATCCCTCCTCCCCCATGGCTGGCCCTATTTCCTTTCCAATCCAATGGTACATTTATGAAAAGATGTTTTTTGTGTGTGCGCGAAAAAAAACACATGATTTTGAAATAAGGCTTTATGCCGTATTGTTATGGGCCTTGCTCATAGAAAACGTTAATGATGACTAGGTATGACTGCAGGCAAAAGGAGTTTCTAGAAGACATTTCTATAAAGCAACAGGTTCCCAAACAAGCAATGCAGCAGACACTCCTCTAAAATCCAAAACAGATTTAGTCATCACCCTGTCACATCAATACTATAATGACAAAGTATCACAAATTCTTATCTATATCCTATGAACTGCAACATTATTGAGAGAATAGATTTAGTAAAATCCCTATTTGGACCAGTGTTAGATTTCCTACACTTTTGCCTTTATCGGTCTACATTATTCCTCTCCTTTTTCTCCCTCCTTTTGAAATCTTGGCCTTTACCTACTAGCTTCATGATTGGGTTGGCTCTGTGACTGGATATCACCATAAACCACCATTTTTTTAGTGCTCATGTGTGTGTGTCTGCATGCTGAACAAGGCATATGAAAAACAAAGCTATTTAGATCTTTTGCAAAAGAAAAATACAGAACTCCTATAGGAAATTTTGGGCCTCTGAAATATTTTCTTGGTTTGGCCTGATATTTTCAAAAACTGGAAAATTTTATATTATTTTATGTAACAATCTAGTCTTCTAACTTCTCTTAAGAAAGTGAAAAATGTGACTACTTCAGATTTGTAAGGGAAAAATAAGGATGCACATTATACATAGGTAGTACTAATTCTGTATCTATACATATTTTTTCAATTCTTTTATTTATGCTTATGAGTTAACAGTGTAACTCTAGAAATCAATAATATCTGTATGCAAAATAATACCCTGGAATACGATAATTGGTTTTTTTAATATAAAAAAATTTTATACATAAAATTTCTTGTGCATTGTATCTGTTCTTGTGTTTTGTAATTATTTGTTACATAAAATTTATTATACCATAATATTAAAAAAAATAAATGATAAAATTTCTTTATAATACAAAGAACAAGTACCTAAATATAAACAACTAAAAATTTGAAAAAAAAATTTAAAACAAAAAATTTTTTTTCCTGAAAGTTTGGCCCAAAAATATGGGTTCACAGGAGCACATTATACACGGCAAAAAAAAAAAAAAGTATGTGAACAATTAAGAAAACTTACAGGTAAATTGATACCAGAGCCTTGGGAATGGTAGGGCTAAGCCTAGAGGTGAGGGTAAAGGGCCCCCAGCTAAGGGACTGAAGAACTCTTTGCACAAAGAAAATGTGGTACCAATTTAAACAATTCCTTAGTACTCACAACTTGGGGACAATTGTATCAACTGTGTATATTGTTCAGCCATGAGCGATATCATCTTTCTTTGACAGATATGATTATGTTTTCACATTATCGAAGGTGTTCCTCAGGCTTACTAGCTTTCCTTCCAAAATTATGGTTTGGTCAAGACGAACCTGAATATTTAAATATGAATAAATTTACCCTTTGGCAAGGAAGACAAATCACTTACAAAAACAGAGAGCAGCAAGTTTTGTCTCCTCTTCTCTGTCCTTCTTGTCACATTCTTGACTGGCAGAGAGGAGAGGCAGGGCCATCATGTGGCCGAGAGAGTGAGAGGCCAGAGTGAGGCCTTTTGGACAAACTCTTGTGCCTGTCTGGGAACCTAGCCCACTGCCGGTGAAAGGCCATTTTTCTCTGTATAGATGTTTGCCCAACATTGTTGCAAATCTTCAATGCATGCTGCCCTATGACATGCACTCCTCTCCCCTTTTTTGAGGCTGCCAACTTCCCCTCTGGAGCCATTAGCCTACTCACCAGACATGCCATCAGGGACCATGAAATCCCCAAACTTGAGGACATGGTCTCTGAGCAACGTCCCTTAGCTCATTTCCCTTGAAAGTGTTATGTGCATAATAGAATTACTTACCACCAGTGTCCAAATCTCTACAACCTTCTCATCTGCCAAGCCCTCTGCTCTGAGGGAAAGGAAATATGGAAAGCATTTTCCTAAACAAGATAATTTCCAACAGGAACGTTTAGATATAGGTATTGGCATTAAAAAAATACATAAAGGAATGGGACAATATAGCCCAAAAATAAGCCAAGCATATATGGTCAATTAATTTACAACAAAAGAGCCAGAACTATACTATGGGGAAAGGTCAATCTCTTCAATAAATGGTGTTGCAAAAACTGGACAGGTATATGCAAAAATATGACACCGGGCCATTATCTTACACCTACACAAAAATTAACTCAGACGGATTAAAACTTGAAAGTAAGACCTGAAGCCATAAAACTTATAGAAGAAAATTTAGAGGATAAGCTTTTAGACACCAGGCTTGGCCATGATTTTTTGGATTTCACACCAAAAACAAAGGCAACATATGCAAAAATAAATGAGTGGGATTATATAAAACTAAAAAGCTTCTGCTCAGCAAAGGAAATCAACAAAATTATAAGGTAACATTCCAAAGAGAGAAAATAATTGCAAATTATATATGTAGTAAGAGGTTAACTTATAAAACACATAAAGAAATACAACTCAATGGCAAAAATAATCTAATGAAAAATGGGCAGAGGATCTGGACAAATGTCTTTTCAAAGACCATATACACATGACCAACAGGTACATAAAAGGATACTTAACATCACTAACCATCAGAGAAATGCAAATAAATATCACAATGAGATATCACCTCACATTTGTTAGAATGTCTATTTTCAAAAAATAAGAAGTGTTGGCAAGGATGTAGAGAAAATAGAACCTCATGCACTATTGGTGGGACTATATATGAATTGGTATAGCCACTATAGAAAGCAGTGTGAAAGTACCTCAAAATATTAAAAGTTAAACTATCACATGATCCAGCAATTCTATTTCTGAATATTTACCTGAAGAAAATGAAAACCCTAACTCAAAATGTACCCCCACTTTTACTGTAGCGCTATTTACAATAGTCAAGGCATAGGAACAACTTAAGTAACATCCTATCAATGGATGAATGAACAAAGGAATTGTGAGATAGATAGATAGATAGATAGATAGATAGATAGATAGATGATGGAATATTATTCAGTCACGAAAAAGAAATATACTTGCAACAATATGTATAAATCTTGAGGTCATCGTGTTAAGTGAAATAAGTCAGAAAGACAAACATTGTATGACCTCAATTATATTTGGAATATTAAAAAATCATAAAAACCACAAAACAGAGCTAACAGACACAGAGAACAGATTGGTGTTGTGCAGAGGTAAGGGGTGGAGCAGGAAATGAAATAGATGAAGGGGGTCAAAAGGTACAAATTTTTCGGTATAAAATAAATCATGAGGATCTATTATACAACATGGTTTGATGGTATAGTTAACGATACTGTATCTATTTTGTTTATTTCCACTCTAATCTTTATTTCTTTTCTTTTACTTACTTTGGCCTTGAATATTCTTTTTTAGTTCCTTTAAAAGTAAAATTAGATTATTTGAGATTTTTCTTGTTTCTTTTTTTTCCAGATTTATTTTATGTTTTTTGACAGAGACAGAGAAACCGAGACAGAGAGAGACAGAGGAAAGGGGGCCCAGAGCAGTCTCCATAGTTATATGTCATCAGTTTTTGACATGGTTTTATTCCACACAGGTGGGCGGAGACTGCACAGGGCGGGAACTGGGACGGGATCCTCCCACATGGGAGGCACACCCCCTCGAGCCAGGGGCTGAACCAGGTGGTGAGAACCAACTGGAGGCCTCCCACATGGGAAGCACACCCCAGTTCAGCGTATGGGTCCACACAAGCTGGGGCCGGTATAGGATCCCTAGTTCCCAGGGCTGCAAAGTGAGTGCTGTTATAACCCACTGAGCCATCCCGGCTTCTTGTTTCTTGAGACAGGCCTCTATTGCTACAAATTTCTCTCTTAGAAGCATTTGGTGTCCCATAGGCTTTGTTTTATTTTGCATTTATTTTTATTTGTCTCAAGGCATCTTTTCATTTCTTCCTTGAGCTCACTGTTAACCCATTCATTGTTTAGTAGCATGTTATTTAGCATCCATGAGTGTTTTTCATTTTCTTACTGTAATTAATTTCTACTTTTATACCATTGTGATTGAAGAAAATGGCTGATTGATTTTAATCTTCTTAAATTTATTAGGACCTGTTTTACGGCCTAATATGTGGTCTTCTTTGAAATTTTGCCATAAGCACTTAAAAAGAATATATATTCCTGCTTTTGGGTGAAATATTCTAAAAGTATTTATTAAGTTCATAGGGTCTGTGTCATTTAAGGCTACTGTTTCCTTGTTGATTTTCTATCAATCTAGATGATCTATTTATTGATATCAGTATAATGTTAATGTCCCCTACCATCACTGTAATACAATCAGTTTCTCTCTTTGTGTCCATCAATATTTGCTTTACATTGGGTACAGAGAGAGAGAGAAAAGGAGGAGGGCCCAGAGCAGTCTTCATAGTTGCATGTCATTACTTTTCTACATAGTTTCATTCCATAGGTGGGTGCAGGGCTGCACAGGGCAGGAACTGGGCCTGGGGCCTACTGCCTGGAGCTCGCCCTGGTGAGAATTGAATTGTGGGCACACCCCAGTTCAGCATGTGTGTCTGCATGGGCCAGGGCCAGGACTCAAACCTTGGATCCTGGGGCTGCAAGGTGAGCTCTCAACCCATTGAGCCATCCCGGCTTCCCCTGGGTGCATAAATGTTTATAATACTTGAATGTTGTTGATTGATCCCTTTATCATTATGAAATGCCTTTACTTGTCTATTGTGACAGCCTTTGTTAAAAGTCTATTTTGTATGACATAAGTATTGCTACCCTAGTTCTTTTTTTTATATATTTCCATTTGAATGTAAAATATTTTCCATCCCTTTTTTCTGTATGTCTTTTGATGTGAAGGGGGTTTCTTGTAGACAGCAATGTAAGGCTCTTGTTTTTTAATCCATTCAGTCACCCTATGTCTTCTTATTGAAGGATTTAGTCCACTTATATTTAAATTGTTGAAAGGTATATAGTTATTTGTCCATTTACATTTAAATAAATTGTTGATAGATATGTAGTTATTGCCATTTTATTGTTTTTGGATGGTTTCTGTATTTCTCTGTTCCTTTTGTATTCTCCTGGTCTCTTGTACGTTGGTGACTTTCTATAGTGTTGTGTTTGGATTCCTTTCTCTTAATTTCTTATGTATCTTTTGTAGATGTTAAGTTTGTGGTTACTGTGTGCTTCATGTAGACCAAGCTACATTTGTAACAGCCTATTGATAGTTGCTTAACTTTGAACACATTCTAAAATCTGTATTTTTACTCACCCCCTCCACATGTTTTTGACATTTTACTTCCTTTGGGTGTGTTTGAGTGTATACCACATAATCTTCCTACTTTTTCCTTTTAACCTTTGTAATATAATAGCTTTATAGTTGGTTGATCCACTGCTTTTACAGTTTGCCTTTGTCAGTGTGACTTTTTCTTCTTTCCTATTCATACAAGTATTTCTGAACTTTTATTTTTTATCTGAAGCAGTCCCTTTAACATTTCTTGTAATACTGGTTTAGTGGTGATTAACTCCTTTAGTTTTTCCTTATCTGGGTAACTTTTTATCCCGCCTTCAATTATAAATGATAGTCTTGCTTAGTAATCTTGGTTGAAAGTGTTTTTGTCACCTTGAATATGAATACTTTGTGCCAATGCCTTCTTGCCTGTTTAGAAATCAGCTAGTAGTCTTATAGGAGCTACCTTGTATGTAACTTCAGCTTTTCTCTTGTATTTTTAAGATTCTCAATTTAACTTTTGGCATTTTAATTATAATGTGTCTTTCTGTGATCCTCTTTGGGTTCATCTTGTTTGGAACTCTCTGGAATTCCTGGACTTCTATGACTTTTTCCTTCACCAGGATAGAAACGTTTTGGTTACTATTTTTTCAAATAGATTTGCAATCCCTTGCTCACTTCTCCCAGTATTCCTATAATGCAAATATTATGCTTCATGTTCTTTAAACTATCCTCAATTTAAAAAATTTCTTCTTCCTCTTCTGATTGGGTATTTTTGCTATTATGACTTTCAAGATTGCTGATTTGATCCTCTGTTTCAGCTAATCTGCTCTTGATTCCCTCTAATGTATTCTTCATTTGTTATTGTTTTTCATTTCTGATTCCTTTTTGTTTTCTCTTTTTTGAAGTTTTCACTGAGTTTCTCCATGCTTCTTCTAAATTCAATGAGCATGTTTTGCACTCTGGTAACTTGCTTCTTTCCATTTTATTTCTTTTTCTGGAGCTTTGTCCTGTTCTTTCATTTAGGATATGTTTGTCTCATTTTGGCTGAATCCCTCTGTGTTGTTTCTATGTACTAGGTAGATCTACGTCTCCCAGTCTTGGTAGAATGTCCTTATGTGTTAGGTACCCTGTGGGGCTCAGTGGTATCTCCTATGTCACCTGAGCCAGGTGTTCCAGGATTATCCCTTGTGTGGGTTGTATGTGGTCTCCTGTTGTAGTTGAGCCTTGATTGCTGTTTGCACATCAATGGGTGGGACTGACCCTCAGGCTGACTGGCTGTGATTATAGCTGATGAACTGTTGCACAAAATGAGTCATTTTAGCAGGGCTCTGGTGCCAGCTGAGTCTGCCTTTTGGATGTGTTGTTTGTGGAGGTGGTTGGATGGTGCTTTGGTGTGGTCTGAAGCTAGCCACTAGGTATTTGTTCTAGAGCCACTTGGGTAGGTTGACCAGACATCCCACTTTTTAACAATTTGCCCCGAGTCCCGCGGCGTTTTAAAAAAGTCCCGATTTTTGGAAAGAATGCACAAGCTAGGGAACGGCGGGAGATAGACCAAATTTTTAATCAAGAACCCTCTCCCCCAAGTCATTGGCTTTACCAATGTTAAAATCTGGTCACCTTACACTTGGGAGGGGCTCCAGTTCAGGTCAAGGTCAATTGCCACTTTTGCTTAGTTTGGGACCACCTGGTAGGAGCAAAAAGTGAATTTCATTTGATTACCACTTGTTCTGGGCCTAGAGGCACTTGAGAAGAGGCTACGCTGTGAGATGAGGCCAGCTGATACCAGTGCTGAGCATCCAACCCTTTGGTGTGGACCCCAATATGAGCCGAGGCCAGCCACTGATTGTGATGGGCTCTGTCTACTAAGTTGAAACTACACTCCAAGCTAAGACTGGCTGCCACATATGCCAGGCTTGTGGCCAACTGATGGGAGTTAAACAATGCAAGTTGAGATTGGCTGCTACTTGTGCCAGGCTTGAGGCCACTTAGAGAGAGGTACAGGGGATGCCAAGGCCAGCCACTGCTTGTTTCATGTATGTAGATCTTTTGTGAGGTTTTGGGAAAATCTATAGCACCAGCTGAGACAGGCAGGCCACTTATGTGGAGCAGCTGGTGGAAAAGATTTGAGTCGGGTACCCAATTTTGGTGGGGTGGGGTGTCAGGGAATCACAGGAATGGAATGGATAGTGTTAGCAGTCAGGTTAATTAATGGTGCCTAGTTGAGCCTGCAGAGAGGAGCTCTCAATAAAGAACAATAGTTTCTGCCAGCATTTCCATCCAAGAGAGCTGTCCTTATCCCTGCCTCTCCAGCAGTTGTACTGAAGCTAGTCAATTTAGTTCATTGCTGCATGGTCTTGGTGCCTTTTGAGTTGCTGTCCCTGTGCCAGAGCCAAGAGCAAGTCTGTAAGTGAATCCATAAGCAGGATGCTCAAGGGAACCCCGAGGTGTCCAGCAGCCCTCCGTGTCACTCAGATGCAATACTCGCTGGTTTTCACATACAAATACAGGGTCTGGCAGAAGTAACACCCTTTTTCTTAGTAGTATAGTGTACTTGAGTGTGATATTGTTGTTACAGACTTACATGCTTATGATTTTTGAATAAAAGTTTTGGAATAGATTACCAGCTCCTAAAAAAGGGACCGTGATGTCCCAAGCTGGGGAGCTCAGTGTGGGGCAGAAACCCCTCAGTTTTCAGGGAAGACCCCAGCAGCAGGAACTTCCCTCCCAATTAGGCACCACACCTTTGGTGTAGGACATGCCTATTCCACAACGGCTCCCCTCGTACCAGTCTCAAATGGCTTCTTCTGTATGTCCTTAGTTATAAAACTTCTATTCAGCTAGTCATGAGGTAGTTCTCAATGGTTGTTTTGTAGTTCAGTTGTCACTTTGATGTGGTCATGGGAGAAGACAAGCATAGCCTTTTCTACTCCACCTTCTTAACTGGAAGTCGTACTTTGATATTTTCCATAGTGTTAGGATATGAGCCTCTGCTTTCCCATTTGAAGTAGCAAATGTTTTCCTTAGTGATTTGTTTACTCCGGCTTTTACAGTTCAACAGGCTGGCAATGAAAAACCTTGCTTATGTATTCCAGAAGATGGTGCTATAGCTCAAGTTTTTGGTTTCTCTTATCAGAGCTGGCTCTCAGGGCTGCACTCTGGGAGCACAGAGAGCTGGTGGAAGCACGCTGGGAGGTATGGATTTTGTGCCTGAGGCCTTGTGGGTACCCACAGCTCTGTAGAAGAATCTTTGAGTGGGGTCCTCCCAGCAATCTGTGGATGCATCAGAAAAATCCCCTGCTGAAATCCCAACTCTCCTTCCACCCCTAACTCCCTCACAGACTATTCAGTAATTCAGGTGTTGCAGGACAGAAACAGTTCCCTCCAGTTGCAACCTATGCAGCTAAACAATCTGTCACTCACCACCTTTTATTGCCCACCTCCTCAGGCAGAAAGGTGGCTGTTGCCATTGAAAAAAGCCCAGTGCTTTGCAATGACTCCTTAGCAAGGGGGTACCTCATTGGCCCCCACCCCCTGCCTCTAACCTCATCTCTGTCCCACTCCAGCGGCATGCGGGAATCTCCCGTCAGGTTGGCTGGACCTCTATGAAATCTATTTTCCATGAGTGTCCTGCCAGTGTTGCCCAGGTTCCCCTTTTCCTGATCATAGCATGGGGGCTGGGAGGCTCACCAAGACCTTTGGCTGCACAACCTCCTCCAAGGTACTATTCACCCATTTTCAGATGTACAAGTGGGTAAAAATCGCCAGGTGTCCTGCTATAATGTGCATAGTAATCATTTTTTTTTCTTCTCTTTCCTATAATGGGTGTCTAGTTAGTTGTAAATCTAAAGGGACAGAAAAAAGGAATGACTCATGCTGCCATGAGGCTGACATCCCTCTTAGAGAAATCACTGCTTCTTAACCTGCGTGTTATGTCCAAGGGTGTAACCAATCTATAAAAATTGATAAAAATGCATTAAGCTGTATACTTTTATATATGTAATACTTTTACATGTGTATATAATACTTACAATGTTAAATGTGTCTCCATCTCACTTTGGGGTATATACTCAAAAGAATTGACAGAAAGAACTGGAAGAGGTATTTATACTCACACTCATGGCAGCATTATTCACAACAGCCAAAAATCTGGAAGAAACCCAACTGGTCCATCAACAGATAGATGGATAAATAGATAAACAAAATGTTGTACATACATACATACAATGGAATATTATCAGCCCTAAAAATAAATTCTGATACGTGCTACAGTAAGAATGAACCTTGAGGACATTATGCTAAGTGAAACAGGCCAGTCTCATAAAAAGATAAATAGTGTATGATTCTACTTACATGAGGTACTTAGAGTAGTTAAATTCTAATAGGTAGTTTTAGTTTTGAAAATGTTCTGGGATGAATGGTGGAGATGCCAGCACAACTATGTGAATACACTTAACACTATCAAACTATACACTTAAATGGTTAAGATGGTAAATTTTATGTGTGTGGGTTTTTTTAACCACAATTTTCTTAAAAAGTTAAGGGTGATTTTAACATATAACTTCTAAGTAAATGTATTGATTTGCCTGTGGTGAACATTCCAGAATTTTCACACCTCTTTTCTTTTTGGGCTACTCTAAACAGAAGTTGAACAGAAGAGGTGAAGTAAGCCACCAATGGACTCTCCTCAAGCAGCAAGTCAGGATGCATTCCACTCACACAGGCTGTGTACTCAACAAAATGCTTGGACATCCTTCCTATCATTTGTACTCACAGCTGTCTTGTGAGGAAAGCAGGTCAGTAAAATTTGCTAATCTCACTTCAAAATTAGAAAAAATTACCCCCCCACCAAAAAAACCCCACAAAAACCCAGCCCAAAACAGAAACAAACAAAATTCAAATGTTCTGATACCAAATTAAAGCTGGAAGACATCCTCGTAGAACTTTCATGTTCTTTACTAGACTTGATAAGTAAATTTGGTTTATAATTAATTTTTTCTATTGTTCCCATAAGAAAATGTTTTATATCATGTAGATCTTTTTCATGTACTGAAAATAATTCACTTTGACTTGAAAACAGTTTATTTAATTTATACAAATAACTACTAAATACAAAAAGTAGATTAAAACAAAATAGTTATTTTTTTTTCTGGCAGAGTTTAAATGCACATAATGGATAATTCCGAAGAAAATGCATTTTTCCCCACAGCGTTCAGGACTAAAATTCTACTGAAATCTTTGCTTCTAAATCAGTAATATATTCAGTGGTGTCACATGGGTAATGGCTAAATACATTTTGCATATGAACTGAATAGAAGTTACAGTCTACACACATACAAATGTGAAGCAATTAAAATGTGAATTTAACTGATAATAAAAGAAAATGTCCATTTCAGAGTATAGTGTTAAAAACATTTCGGTAATAAAATCATAAGACCACATAAAAATAAGCTTTAACATATGCTCAAAACAGTTTTCTAAAAACTGCTAAGTGCACAAGTAATAAATAATTTGCAAAGTTGTGTATAAACAATTCCTAATGTTCAGCATCATTGTAAACATCAGCACATGTGTAAAATGCAGCAAAGTCTGACATTACATTTTCTTTTGCCAAATTGAATTCCTATTATCCAAAGACAAACCAGTGGAGTACGCAGCCAACGTTTTGGCAAGTTGGGTCTTTAAAATTAAGAGTAACAGTGCAAGTAAGGAATGCAAAGAATTCCTAGTGCAATAAAGAAGAGAAGCACAGGCAATATTGCTGATTAAAAATTCACTACCTCCTTGAAGTTCCCATGGGGAGTGTCTAGGAGACCTGTGAAAGATATGCAAAGTCACTGTCTTAATGCCCAGATCTCTCTTAGGATTTCTCTGTGTTCCTCCAGTTCCCTACCTTTGCAACAATGTCTGTCCAACATTAGTCTCTGCAGTTTGAACAGTTGTGAAATGCCCAGTTCAGTCATTGAGCGAGGTTAGGGTGGTGTTGGTGTCTCCCCAACATATGGCCGGGTAAGTCGTCTACCTTGTCAAAGCAGCCATATTTAGGGCGGGAGACAGATGCACTCTGTTCTGACAACCAGTCAGGCCAGCATTAGGTCCCAGCTGGACTATGACAACAATATCAAATCTTCCTTCTTGTCACCATGAAAATGTCAACAGTCAGTTTTCAATTTGTCTAGGGAATTATCAATTTTGGTCAAAGTCTTTTTGATACGCAGAGCTGTGAGTCTTGCAGATGGATTTTGATACCAGCATTCTTTCATCAGTTTAGCCAGAGAGGTTAATGTCTGAGGAGAGAAGGAACACCAGAGTGAAAAAGTAGTTTGGGTGGCCCCAAGAAGCTGGGCAGGAGTTATATTAGCCATTTCCCAGAACTCTCTAGATTTTATGAAGTTACATTAATATTACTGCCATCTTTTTAAAACAATTATGGCCTTGATCCCTGATAAAGAAGCTACTCTTTTAAGTCCCATGAACTCTGTCCTTTGGATTCCCAATACTACCTACTGACATTCTCAGGTAAAGTCCATGGACCAGGCTGGACCCCTTGATGGTTAGCGCCATACTAACTCAGAGTTAATACTGAAATTTGCAGAAAGGGTCAGTTGTCAATGTCTTAGATTTACTACTCACTTAAGAGTGGCAATAGGGATCTTCAGTATTGAAAAACTTATGTTTGGAATTTCAGATATGCAGGGATGGAAGAGAGGTTAAAAGTAGCACTCAGTTTCTTGATTTACATGTGAAACTATAGTCCAAGTGACAGTGGCATAGTAATGAGATTCCCAATTTCTGGAGCTAATCAATAATAGAAAATCTTTTGACTACTATCATTCATTAACAAGATCTATCAGATATATAGCTTCTTCAAGAAAGACAAGTTTCATAACCTACTCAACTATGTCTAAAGACTTTCTACATAAAATTGGGAGAGAAGGCAGTAGATAGATGAGACCCCTCATTCAAGTTCCAAACCAGCTGAAACTCAAGAGCAAGCAAATAGCTGAGGATATAGCTCTAAAATTATAAGAAAGCATCCCTCTTACCGGGTCTGAGAACCATCTGTTGGGTATGTTTGGCCTCTGTTGATCCACACAGACCACCTTCCTCATATCTTCAAAACTTGGGTCATTGGGAACCACATCGTAGAATGGTGGCTTGTAGTCTTCCACAATACCTACACACAAAGACAAGAATTGTGTTCCATTAACAAAAGAGTAGAGGTCCCCGGGGGTTTCAATGATGGATGTCAGGTTATAATGTGATAAGAAAAAGTACAGATCACCTTACTCACACTTCAAGATGATTCTGAAAGCTATAGGTTGGTCTTAAAATAAGTGGAAAACAAGGCAATAAATAGAAGTTCTATAGAAAACTAAAGGAAGAATAACTGCTAGAAGAAAATGTAACTGCTTCTCTCATTAATTACAATTATTAACAAAATGCCCCGAGAGGTCCATAATGCTCCAAGAGCTCCATAATGCTCCAGAAGACCCAAGACAAAATTCCTTTGATAATAAACAAACAAACAAACAAACAACAACAAAAAACCCACAAAAAAGACGTCTTTTGACATGAATCTAGTGGTTTCGGACCATAAATAAAAATAAAAAAAATGTCCACAAACTAGAGCTAGAGGCAACCACCATCAAAATATGGTACTACTTTTTTGTTGATTGGGAAAATAAAAATTCATGGCTTAAAATACCTCCACCCACTGGGAGAATGTAAATAATGTAATATAAATTATTAGTTTCCTCATTTGTTTATTCTACATGGACTGAGTACCTCTTAACTGCCAGATACAGCTCCCTAATGGCTCAATTATTTACTCTCTGATTTAAGCACAAAAATGTAGAAAAAGATAGTCATTTAGGATAAACAAGCATGATTGAAAAGTATGAACTTCTTTACTCCCAAGCAAATATGAAATGGCTCATTTCAACTTCTGCTCCTGTATGGTTTCCAGTATCTTAGAAACCATTTTACCCACACAAATTACATCAACTCTTTACTTTTCACAAAAAGTAACTCTACAAATATAATTTAAAACTTCATCATTTGGGGTAGAAGTCCAAGATGGTGGCATTAAGAACACCCCAAAGTCACCTCCTCTATGTACATAACAAAGGTACACATACATATAGAACACTTCCTGAACAGCTTCTGCACAACAAACAAAGGAGAGTCCACAAGAAAAGGGCAGGAGAGATGGAATGTGGTAACCATGAGAATCTTACCCAGATAGGGTGACCTGAATGAAGTAAGGAATAACACTGAGGGGCCACGTGGGAAACTCACCTGCTCTGGGGCACAGTGATAAAACAGAAATTTAAAGGATACCTAGACTATACATAAAGAAAATTTATTTACTAACTCCAACGTGCCTGCCAAATAGATGGGGAGCTATGACAATTCTCCAAGGTCTGCAGAAATTCTCCAGAATTGAAGGTGCTTGAGAGAATTAATGTTTATGTTCTTCCTCCACCTAGATAGTGCATGCATGAGCTCAGTCCAAGTGCTGTAGTTGGCCTCTAAGGCCTCCGCAGAGTGCCCTAAGCAACCTGGGCCAGCACCCTAACCTACTGAAGCCATAGCCAGCTGTCTCCACAGGGCACCGTAGGTGCTACACGGGCCCTCTTCAGCTCCAGCTGCCCTGTCAAAACCACCTGGCACATGTAATTTACACAGACGTCTCTTCTACACTAGGCCACTCCTTTAAGATCAGGGGAGACAGCTGTTTCGCCTAATTAATAGAAACAAACACAAAGTCAAACAAAATGAGAAGACAGTGAAATAGGTTTTAAATACAGGAAATAAGAAAAATAAAAAACCTAATGAAATGCAGATAAGTAATTTGCCTCAATAAATTCAAGACTGAAATCATATCAAGTATCTTTTCCAACCACAATGGTATGAAATTAGAAAATCAATTACAATAGGAACATTGGAAAAAACACAAACATGTGGATGGAGACTAAAAACAAACTACCGGTACTGAATAACAAATGGGGTGGGTCAAACAAAAAATTAAAGAGGAAATATCTTGAGTCAAATGAAAACGAAAATACAACTCTCCAAACTATGAGATGCAACACAAAGTGTTCAAAGAGCGAAGTTCATAGTGATACAGGTCTTCAAGACTCAAGAAAAATCCCAAATAAACAGTCTAGCTACACCTAAGGAGCTAGGGAAAAAAAAAAAAAAAGACAAACAAAACCCAAAGTCAGTAAAGATAAGAAAACAATAAAGATTAGAACATAAATTAATGAGTATACAAATACAACTCTCCCAACTATGAGATGCAACACAAAGAGTTCAAAGAGAGAAGTTCATAGTGATACAGGTCTTCAAGACTCAAGAAAAATCCCAAATAAACAGTCTAG
>PVKE010012178.1:0-20101 GCA_004027555.1 Craseonycteris thonglongyai
GGACCGAGGATCGAGTCCCGGCTCCGGCCCAGGCAGGACCCACGTGCTGAACTGGGGAGTTCCCACAGTTTGGTTCTCTAACTGTCTCTGTCTCTGTCTCTCTCTCTATCTGTCAAAAAGTAAAATAGAAATAACTATGCACTGAAGACAAAAAGATAATTTCTCTCTATAAATGTGAAAAGATAAAAAAAAACAACAAAAAAAAAACAACAAAAATTACATAGGTTCCAGATATATAACTCTTTCCATCACCACATATTTAGCTCCCCCTCCTTTCTCTCCCACCTCCCTCTCCCTTTACCCTCAGGTAACCACTAAACTATTGACTGTCCATGAGATTTTATTTCTTTGTTGCTTTCAGTTTTATAATCCAGTTGTAACTATGTAAATGCTTATATATTATGATTTCCTTTTCATTTTTTCCTGGAGTTAAAAAATGCTTTGTTTTTATTTTTCACTTGCTTTGTTTTAATACAATTATTGTTAATTTATAGCCGAATTCTCCCCCTAAAGTGTATTACTTTGCAATACAGTCAAACATATTAGGTACCCTATCAATTTCATCTTCTTTAAAATACCTGCGAGCCTTCTGATTTTCTTCATTTCAACTTTGATTCTTCTCTAGATTTGCTTCATAGCTGTCACTCTAGGGCAGGGGTGTCAAACTGGCGGCCCATGGGCCTCATGCAGCCCCCGAGGTAATTTTTTGTGGCCCACAATGCTCAGAAATAAAATAAAAATAGAAAAATTGTTATGAAGAAAATAGTGCTTAGGGGAGATCAAGGCAATACCGTACACACAATTCCCTCATTAACCTTTAACTACTGAAGACAAGTATACACGTGGCCCAGTGTCTTTCCTGGGGGCCTGTGGACGTGTATAAACGCGCTGACTCAGTTCCGGCGACTTTCGTAAATGTGATGTGGCCCGCATGAATCTTGCCTGTTGCACCAAATGAACCGTGTTTTAATTGAGTTTGACACCTCTGCTCTAGGGTAAAACTTCACCAATATTCTTTCTTGTAAGTTGTGTTTCCAGGAACCTACATATATTAGTCAGCTTTTGATCATCTCTCCCTCCCTCCCTTCCTTTTGCAGTAATAAGAGAAATTTCAGTGGCTCACACAAAAAATATTTATTTCTCATTTTTATTAGATATCCTTGCTAGGTTGGCTGCAGCTTTGCTCCATGTTGGTTTCTTCCCAGGACCCTGAAGAAGTCTTCATTAGAGTCATACCAATTTTTTAGAAAAAAGAGTGATGATATCCATCATTTCCACTTACAGTTAATTATTTTGTTTGTTTGTTTTTTAGATTTATTTTATTGTTTGAGAGAAGGTAAGAGTGAGAGACAGACAGACAGAGAGAAGGAGGGAGGGCCCAGAGTAGTCTCCATAGTTGTACATTATTAGTTGTAACATAGTTTCATTCCACACAGGTGGATGTCGGGCTGCATGGGGCGGGAACAAAACTGGAGGCCGTCCTCATGAGAAGCAAGAACCTTCAGGGTCAGGGTTGGGATTAGATTTCCAGACCTTGTGGTTGCAAGGCACGCACTCAACCTGTTGAGCTATCTTGGCATCCTCAAATTTCATTGTTCAAAGTAAATCAGTGGCCAAGCTTGATGTCAGTGAGATGGGAAATAAAGTTCTAATCCTGATAGAGAGGCAAGTAATATTTCAAACACATAATACAATCTACCATGTATTTTTTTATTGTTTTTGACAGAGAGAGAGATATAGAGACAGAGACAGAGAGAAGGGGGAGGGCCCAGAACAGTCTCCATGGTCGCACATCATTTGTTTTTCCACATAGTTTCATTCCACAGGTGGGGGTGGGGCTGCACAGGGCAGGAACTTGGCCGGGGTCTTCACCCCGGTGAGAACTGAACTGGGGGCACTCCCCAGTTCAGCATATGGGTCCACATGGGCCGAGGCTGGGATTCGATCCTCAGTGCCCGGGGCTGCAAAGTGAGCACTTAACCCACTGAGCCATCCTGGCTTCCCCTACCATGTATTTTTATTTCTTGGTTTGCTCTCATATTTTTTGGAAAGCCCATCTTCTAAAAGCTTTCTGAGGAAGGGTGCATAAAAGTTAAATTATTAAAAGATCTGCCAGTCTAAAATGTCTTTTTTACTCAATTGATAGTGTATTTGGATATAGAAGTTTAGATTGGAAATAATTTTCCTCAGAATTTGTGGATTGTCCTACTATCATATATATTTTTTTAATATTTATTTTATTGTTTAAGTTACACAGGAGTCTCTAAACTATGGCCCGCAGGCTGCATCCAGCCCGCAAGGCCCTCTCATCTGAGCCGTGAAGACCTTTTTATCTGAATAAAATAATATTAAATAAATAATTAAAAACAACATCTATGTTTTGATTCTTTTTTATTTGGACCTTGAGTGTGTAGTCGGCCCCCACACTGCTGTTTGATAGTTAATGCGGCCTGTGGGCTAAAAAGTTTGGAGACCCCTGGTTAAGAGAAGCAGAGAGACAGAGAGAAAGAGAGAGAAGGGGAAGGGGCCAGAGCACTCTCCATAGTTGTGCATCATTAGTTGTGGCATGGTTTCATTCCTCACAGGTGGATGTGGGGCCATGTGGGGTGACATCTAAACCTGGACCTCCTGCGTGGGAGGTGAGAACCTTTGCCACAATCCTAGTGGTTACCAGTTGCACAGGCTGGGGCCAGAATTCAATCCCTAGACCTTGTGATATGAGGCAAGCACTCAATTGCTGAGCTATCCCGGCATTATGCTTCTTTCATTTAGCATAATGTTTGAGGTTCATCCACGTTTGTAGCATGTTTTAGGACCTCCTTACTTTCTACTAACAAATAATATTTTAATGTGATATATCACAGTTTATATCATCAGTTAGTGGGCATTTAGTTATCCCAGCATCCCACTCTACTATATCTTCTTGATTCCAGTGTTGCTGTTGAGAAGTCCTATGTAATCCTAATGCTTTGGTCTCTAGGGTTTATGTTAGAGGTATAACTTAAATTTCTTAAATTTCTGGTGACTTCACACCTAGTTTAGAAACTCTGTTTTGTTCTTTCCACAGAACTGCCCTTGAGTCTTCTGATGAGGTGGAGAAAATAAGTCTCTTGGCTGCACAGAGTTGGGGAAGATAATTACTTTCTAAGTGGACTCCTATTTTCAGTTCTGTGTCTATTTCCAAAAACACCTGGTTTATCAATTTCTAAATATTTTATGGGTTCTATGTGTATATCAAATTTTTCTCAGGTTTCTTCTTTGTTTAGTTTGAATTCAACTTTCTTGGATCTGCTCAGTCAATTACTACTCATCCATATGTTTCCAAAACACTGTTGCTGTGGTTCTTCTGTTGCTGTGGTATTCTCACTGGTTGTGTAGGTTTATACTTAAAAAAAAAAAATCACTTTACTGTTGTCTTCATGGTTTTGGAGTAAGAACAGAGGTAAATGCATGTATTCAACTTGCCATTTTAAGCAAAAGTCTTATGATTTGCAGAACAACCAGGAAGACATTACCCCCATTTTATAAATGAGAAATGAAGTTCAAATGACTTGCCAAGATTATACAGCATATAATGTTGGATCTGGGGCTTATATTCAGGTCTTATTGACTCCAAGTTCAATGCTCTTCCCACTGAGTTTCTTTAAAAAAAGGGTGTGTGTGTGTGTGTGTGTGTGTGTATAATGTAGTTGTTAAAAGAAAGTCTTTGGCATCAGAGACTTGGGTGTATGAGTCCTGGTTTTGCCTCTTGATAGCTGTATTTTTACAACACTACACTGAAAGTTTCCCATCTATGAAAAGGGAATAACAATAGCACAACTTCACCATGGTATTGTAAGGATTCACTTAGATAATATATGTAAAATACACAGCAAGAGTCTCTGGCATATAGTGAGTGCTCCCTTGTTACTATAATGGAAAAATTGAAATGATAAGCTATAATAATGATTTGCACTTTTAATTAACTGAATTGTGTCCAGAGCAACTTTAAAATTAGTTCTGTGGACATTTACTGAATAATTAGCATGTGGACTGTGGAATGTTTATTTTTTCCTTTCTCTTCTATTTGAACATCTTTGTGAAAAATATCTTTGGATAGCAACTACTTCAAATCTAGGTGAGCTTAGATGACAAACTTCTGAGTAACAGTAGAAGAATTAGGCAGGGTCACAGATTTTCTGTTCACCAATACCTAATGAAGTGAACAACAACAACAACAACAATGCATTAACAAAGCCCCAAATTTAGGATGAAATCTTAAACATAAACAAAATGTTTAAAAAAGAAAAAGGTCAAAAGGAGGGACAGAATATTCTGATATTCTAGTATGGCTCCTTACCCTGTCCCCACTCCTCAGTTAGTGATCTGATATCATCTAGCAGATGTTGGGGGATGAGGAATTTGGTAAGATACTGGGGATAATCAGATATTGAGTTTGGGGGATTGTGGCTAAACTGACTTAACAGGATTCTTGATAAAATTGGGTGATGCAAGGGCAGGCAAAAGTCTAAAAGGTGAAAAAAATTCCAGAAATTCAGACCTAGTTGGGAAGAGAATTTAAAGGAGCTTGACTAATGTTTGGCCAAGGACAGACTCCTTGTCACAACCTAGAGAATAGAAGCACATGCTTTGTGAATGCTTTGTGCTAAAAATTACTAAGAGATAATATTCAATAAAAGAAGAGATCCAAAATGAAACATTAAAAAGTTGAATGATTGAGAACCAAAATAATATTGTTACAGATCAAATAAATGAAGTTTCAACAGCAAGGAACCAAATAGACTTGGCTGAAAATCAGGTTAATGGCATGGAGGAAACACTTGGTAAAACCTCACTAAATAAAGAGGAAAAGGGCATAGAGATTTAAGAATTTAAAAGAAATGATAGATATAGTCAAGTGTGATCCAATATTAGGTTAATTAGTATCCCGGGGGAAGAGAACCCATCAAATTCAAAAATAATAAGAGCTACTATACAAAAAACTACCCACCTAACATTAGGGAAAATTGATTCTGAACAATGAACATAGAGATATATTCTGATTCTTGAACTTTAGGATTAAATACATAGATTTTTTTCAGGCATATTGAAAGAAAAGAAAATTACCTATAGGGGAAAATTTTTGACTCATTTCATATATCTACAGAGCAAAAATCAGGAAAAAAGACAGAGACATGGCTACAGAATGCTGAGGGAAAGAAAGAGAGGAAAGTAGCATTTCTATTCAAGAAATTGTTCAAGTACAAAGGCAACAGGCAGCCAATAAACTCAGGGAATGTGGCCATTAGCCATTCTTTTTTCTTTTTTTTTTAACAGAACAATTGATTTTATTTATTTATTTTATTGTTTTTGACAGAGAGAGAGAGAGAGAGAGAGAGAGAGAAAGAGAGAGAGAGAGAGAGCTGAACTGGGGGAACTCCCCAGTCTCCCCAGTTCAGTACATGGGTCCGCACAGGCGGGGCTGGGGCTGGGGCTGGGACTCGATCCTTGATCCTTGATCCTTGGTCCTTGGTCCTTGGTCCCCGGCGCTGCAAAGTGAGCAGTTAACCCACTGAGCCATCCCGGCTTCCCCCATTAGCCATTCTTGAACAAACTACTTAGCAAAGAAATCCTACCTACCAGGATATGAATCAAAATAAAAAACGCCAGGAGTGATGAAGGTGGTACATACTAAACACGCTTGGATACAGAAACGACACTAAACAACTAGAGGAAATATGGTTGCCCTGACAAAATAGAAGTAATATAAACCACAAAAATTGAGAGTTAGGGTATGTAGGGTGGAAGTATGATAATGTTAATGATCTCATTTTGAAGAGCAAGTAGTCAATTGACACTATTAATAAAAAAATATGGGCTCTTCTGACTTTTTACTGTTTATATATTTCTCTGCCTATATTCTTTGGGCTATTTTTCATATCTTTGCTCCTTTTCCTCTTTATATATTTTTTAAACAATATGCACTAATAATCTTTAACACATAAAATGAATACTTAATAAATATTGTTGAAGTAATTTTGTAGATTGCATGGGACTATAAATTATTTTTAAAGATTTATTTTATTGTTTTTGATAGAGAGAGAGAGATACAGAGAGAGACAAAGAGAAGGGGAAGGACCTAGAGCAGTCTCCATAGTTGTCTGTTATCAGTTTCGACATGGTTTCATTCCACTCAGGTGGGCGGGGGCTGGAACTGGGCTAGGGGCCTCCGCATGGGAGGCATGTCCCCTCGAGCCAGGGACCAAACCAAGGGGCAAGAACCGAACTGGGGGCCTCCCACATGGGAAGCACACCCCAGTTCAGCATATGGGTCTGCACAGGCCAGGGCCAGCATTCGGTCCTTGATTCCCAGGGCTGCAAAGAGAGCGCTTAACCCACTGAGCCATCCTGGCTTCCCCATGGGATTATAAATTCTATGAGGACTGAAAATACGTTTTTTTAATCTTTGAATTTTCTCAGCACCTGGCATAGAGACTTGCACATAGTAGACTGTCAATATTTATTTGTTTATAAGATTTATTTTATTGTTTTTGACAGAGAGAGAGAGAGTAGAGGGAGGGCCCAGAGCAGTCTCCATAGTTGTATGTCATTATTTTTCAAGTTTTATTTCACACAGGTGGGCGTGGAGCTGCATAGGGTAGGAACTGGGCCAGGGGGTGGGAGGCCTCCTGGATGGGAGGCATGCCCCCAAGCATTGGGGGCTGAACCGGGGGCCTCCTGTATGGAAGCTCGCCCTGGCAGGAACTGAACTGCCCCCCCTCCCCCAATGAGAAGCACACCCCAGTTCAGCATATGGGTCCACATGGCCCAGGCTGGGACTAGGACTCTATCATTGAACCTCAGGGCTACAAAGCAAGAGCTCAACCCGCTGAACCATCCTGGCATTTCCCAATAATTTTTTAAAATAAATGAATTAATTTGCTTTGTTTCATATACATTTTGTTCCTAGAACAATGGCTAAAGACTAGCTGAAAATATAGAGAAAATGAACCATAATTGGAGAATATAATAAAGCCTGTCAACAACATCTGAGAGACCTATTATAAATGCTTCTGATGCCTCATTGAAGACATCCTATTGTTTTCAGAATGCATTTTTACTCCAGTAAATAATCCCATCTTGCTCTAATTTAATCATGCACACTGTTACCAAAATGATCATTTCCAAACATAGATCCCATCCTGTCATTTCTTTGCTTTAAAATGTCTTACATCCCCTTACCCCCACTGTCTGTACAACAGAGCCCATATTCCTAAGCATGGCGTTGAAGGTCCTAAATGATCTGGCTTCAGTTAATCTCTTTTCAGCCAATGCATCCCGCATGCTATCCATACAGGGCTGCTTTCAATTTCTGGAACATACTATATACATTTGTGTTTCTGTGTTTTTGCTCATGCTATTTCCTCTACTTAAAATGTCATTCTTCATCCCATATACTTTCTCTTCTCCTGCTGTCTGCATCCATCATGATTCTACTCTATTCCTTAGGGACCAACTCAAATACCTTCTCTGTAAGGCACTGCTGTTTCCTATGCTTAAATATTATACCATTTGTTCTTCTGTAGCACTTCACTCATGCTCTATGTATTGTATTATAGCTGACTGTACATACATCTAACTAAGACTCTCTCCTTAAACTGGGCAAGGAGAGTTGTTTTCTTCCAAGCTTCACAATGCATGGTCAGGGGAACTCTTGATGGAGAGTAGAACTATCTTCAGCCATATGAACCCATGCTGGAAGTCGACAGTAGGGTAGGTCATATCTAGTCCATAAGGTCTTTGAGAGTAGCCATATCATACCTGCAGGTTACTCTGGACTGTTTTCCTTTCTAATTGTTATATAAAGCAGTGGTCATAGCTGTGCTGTGACAAGAGTTTGAGGGGGGAAGGGCCTTTGTTTGGGATGTCCTGGTGAAGAGAGAGTAATGCCATTTCCTGACAGATTCTAAGGCTAAAGGTTGCACTGGCTGGAGAGCTCATTCAGTGTTCCAAAACATCAGGGTATGGGGCATCTGAAGCCGAGGCAGGAGTAGCTCAGTTATTTCAGGCATATGTGGTGACTGTATTTCCCCTGGGGACTCCTCCATAGTGGAGAAGGGAGGGAAACTCTACAGGGGACTGACATCTTGATAAATAGGAAGGTGGGAGAGTCATTGTAGTTGGGAGTTTTATTTTAAATATCGCCCCCTTTATATTCAAAAACTCACAAAAATTATGACACTCTGATGATTCTCAAGGGCACAGGAGGACTTTCATTGAACAACTCTTTCTATCCCTGGCATCCTGCTCCATAGACTTGAGAAAAACAAAGGTAAAGTATTCCTCAGTTTGATTTTATATGTGTCCTTTCCTTTTATTTTCCCTTAGGTTTCTGCTTTTGAGACTTACAGAGGCATGCATCTAACCAGAAGGTGATTGGTTCTTGCTTTTCTTTCATTATTTGTCCATCCTCTGTTTCCTTCACAAAATATTCTGTATTAAAAAGTAAGGGAGAGTTTAGTTCGAAGCTTTTTATGGATATGCATAAGCATGGATGAATATCTAACTGGTCTTTCAATGAGGTGAGCATCTAAGCTAATATGATTTTCTTAGGCTTAGCATTGGTATAGATGAGCAGCCACAGTCTCATCCCTGTTGCTTGCATCTATGGTCACACTTTGAAAAAAAGATTGAATTCAACTCCTTAGAGCTTCTCCGGATTCATGGTGCTTTGCCTTTTTATTCTAACAGCTGCTTATTTGCATAACCTGTTAAAGACACCTCCCTACCATCACACTTCAAGCCTTCCTCTGGCTTCTGGAATATTTTTTCTTTTTTAAAGATTTATTTTTATTATTTTTGACAGAGAAAAAGAGAAAGACAAAGAGAGTCAGAAAGAAGGGGGAGGGCCCAGAACAGTCTCCACAGCTGCACCTCATTAGTTCTTTTTTCTACATAGTTTCACTCCACAAGTTGGGCGTGGGACCATGCAGGGCAGGATCTGGCGGGGGGCTTCCCTCATGGGAGGCATGCTCTGGTGAGAACCAAACTAGGGGCACACCCCAGTTCAGCACATGGGTCCGCATGGGCCAGGGCTGGTATTCGATCCTCGGACCCCAGGGCTACAAGATTAGCACTCAACCCACTGAGCCATCCTGGCATCCCCTGGGATATTTTTTCTTGTTCTAGTGTAGATCCTGTAACAAATATCAATTTTTCTTTCAACAAAAGTTTTGTTTGTCTGAAATCTTTCATTGTCTTCTCTCAACTATACAACAAAGCTGAACTTTGTAGAATATCACTGTGGCATATTAAGATTTCACTTGTCTCTAAGACCTTCCTGAAATTCTTTTAGGTTCTTCACAGATCTTTCCCTGGGATTTAGATGCTGTAAAATAATTATCAATTCCATTTACTTCATTTAAAAGACATTTATTGAATACCTATTATGTTGCAGCCACCAGGCTACCTGCTGGGGGTACAGACTAGAAGAGCTTACATCTGGTTTTATGGCTAGAATACTTGACTCACTGGTTCTAGTTTCTTAACTCCTTCAGGATTGCATTAAAAAGAGGAAGCTCCTCTTATGGTTATTGAATGCCACAAGGAGAATGCTACTAATAAGGAGAGCAATCCAGGTTATTGAGGTGATAACTGAAAGGGGTGGGTGGGGTGGGATGGTTTTAAGCAAATAAATTGGGAGAAATACTGGAATACAACAACGCTAGGGTTTTTCTAGGTTAATATAGGATTTCATTTTTGTTAAGTATGTAAATAAACAAGTACAGTGTAAATTATGAAAATAATAGGAAAGTAAGCATATTTAATTATTTTTCAATTAACATTTATCACAGCATTAATATTCTGTGTTGATAAGATTCTTTTATAACATGTCCTTCCATCAAAAAAATTTTTTTTTATGATTTATTTTTATTGTTTTTGCCAGAGAGAGATACAGAGACAGAGAGAGGGGGGAGGACCCAGAACAGTCTCCATAATTGCACATGATCGGTTTTTCCACATGGTTTCATTCTACAGGTGGGCTCAGGGCTGCACAGGGCAGGAGCTGGGGGCACTCCTCAGTTCAGCATATGGGTCCACATGGGCCGGAATTCGATCCTCGGTCCCCAGGGCTGGAAGGTGAGCGCTTAACCCACTGAGCCATCCTGGCTTCCCCCCATCAAAAATTTTTGAGGGAGGATATTGTGTCTTCATTTGGTGAAGTTTTTGTAAAGAACATGAGGTCATTAGATGTGGGGGTCAACAGAGGGCAGAAGACAAATTTTTTCTTTGTGTTTTGTTGAAGAAGTCTGAACACATAATTCTAGTTCTAAAGGTGCAAGGAAATGATCCATGACTTCCGCGCCATACCGGCTGAAGGAGCACGCCTCAGTCTCTTTTGTCTTCTGAAAATAAAAGGTAGGAGGCAAAGGGTGTTCGAGTGGAGGGTTTTCTAGGGGTTAAACTCAGGAGCTTAAGTACCTCTGCGAACCCTGCAGCTTTTTACTTAAGTAGCTCCTGTAAAACAAATGTTCTCCAAAATAAGGCTGGAACAGAGAGGTGTGTGGGGCCGACTTGGGGTAGAGCGCAGGTGGGGGTAGAGGGTGCCTGCATTCTGCAGGTGCAGAGGTTGTGATCTCGCACCGCCCCGGCTTCCCGAGAGGGCGGGAACCACGGCGTTGCAGAGTGTAGGATTTAGCCGCTGAAGCAGAACCCAAATGTATTCCAAGCAGCGGACCATGATCCACCCGAGTGATCGCACCTGGGTCGGGGGAGGGAAAATCGGATTCGTCGGAACTGCAGGGAGTGGAAGAGCCCCTCATTTGGGATGCCAGAGGGGTGGTCCAGTTTGGCTCAATCTGACTGCTTTCCCATGGTTGCTTTGCTCACGTGTCCATCATCCCAATGCCCTATTGCGATTGGCTGTTCCGTCTGCCACTCCGTTCCGCCGCGCTGACCCCCATTGGGCCCCCTCCAGCCTAGGCCCCGCCCCACGAGCTGGGCACCAGCATTGGGTCGGCGAGGAGAGAGAGCGCGGCGCTTGCTCTGGGCTGGGGGAGGCGGTGGCGGTGGCGGAGACCGAGGAGGAGAGAAGGAGAAGGAGCAGGGCCAGCGGGAGGCAGCGGCGGCGACCGGGCTGGGGTGATGGTGCAGGTGCCCTGGGCCGGCGCGAAGCTGCCGGGTTGAGGGGAGCCTGGTCCGGGGTCCGCAGCGCTGCCGCGTCTGCCGGGGGCGGGCGAGCGGGAAGATGCTGAGCAGGTTGATGAGCGGCAGCAGCAGGAGCCTGGAGCGCGAGTACAGCTGCACCGTGCGGCTGCTGGACGACAGCGAGTACACCTGCACCATCCAGGTCAGTGCCGCGCCACCCCGCCCGCGGGACCCCCTCGTCCTCCGAGTCTGGCCAACTTGGCCCGCGGCCGCCGCCCGGGAGTCGTCCCAGACCCCAGCGCTTTGTCCGCCGCGGGCTGCGGAGGACCGCCCTAGTGCAGGGCGCCTCCACCAGGGACCCTGTCCGGGGCCGGGCACTGGGCGCTGCTGCGGGGCGACTCCCCGCGCCCCGGACCCTCAACTCGTTCCCTGCTCTCTCCGGGCGGGAGGGCGCACCATCCTGGTTCCTGGAGTCCGCCCGGGCGGGGAGTACCTTCAGCGAGCGTCCGGAGGGAGGTGGGCAGGGCTGGTAGCGCCTTCCCTGGCCGCCCCGTCGTGGGGCGCAGGCTTTGCTCTCTGGCCCGGCAAGGACGGCCAGCAGGCTTTTCTTATCTCGTTGGTTGGAAGGATAATGGTGTGTGTCATAATCCGCCCCCCACCCCCCCAACATTTGTGAGTCAGAGCTCTCCGAAGGTAGAACTGAACGCGCAGCCCTTGCAGAGTGGCCTATACAAGGGAGCCCAGCCAGCCCTCTGGGCTTTAAAGATTTAGGCCCCCCCCTCGCCGTTCGCTCCCCAAATCTTATTTTGTTGGACAGTTCTGGGGTCGTCAGGTGTGAAGATTTAGCAACAAGTCCCAGCGATTTGAGGGTTGACCGTGGCGAGAAGGAATCGGTGACTTACAAAAAACGCCAACAATACGGTAATGCTGCACAGCGTTTCTACAGAACCTGGCGGTGGTGGTTTTTTTTTTTGTTTTTTTTTGGAAGGGATTTTTACAACCTCTGGCTTATGTTTCTTCACTACTGCCGTGTGGCACGTCGGTAGGCTTTCCCAGGAACGCAGCCACAGCCCTCTTTCCTCCTTTATAAAGTCAGAGATAGAAAACATCGACAATGCTCCGGTGTTAGTTCAGCAGCCGGGAGGGATCCTGCGCTCACTGCCGGAAACTGCTTTCTGGAGAAGCTAATTGAGTTGGACCCGGAGTGGGCTCACCTGCTCCCTGTTTGCAGCAAGAAACCAGAGAGGGCTTCTCACCTCAGATGTGGCAGTCAAAAACTGTCAGCCCCGGGTCTCTACCCGCTTTGTCTCCCTGCCTCCCCTCCACCCCCCAGTTATTTATTTATTTTTGCTGACAATGCTCAATAGCGGAAAATAGCGGTGTGTGAGAAAGACGCTGGGTAGTGTATGAGAGCAGCTGCTCTCTGCTGACTCCGTGCTCAGTTCAGCCTTTTCTCCACTTTCCCTTTTTTCGCCCCTACCCCCCCCCACCCCAACCAGCTCTAGACAGAAGTGCTGACTGCTGCCAAGGATCTATGAGGGTAGCGAAAGAGAACAAAAATCCCATTTTAAGGCCATTTAAATACAGATCAAGCGATCATAAACATGCTAGCCATCAAGTGAAAGGATTTTTGTAGTTGAATATGATAGAGATGTTATGTATTATTTTCTTACTGAATAAGTGGCATGTTACTTTTTGTTCCTATTGTATCTTTATGTATCATGTACAGTTTTTTGTTTTTTTTTTAGTGGGGGAGGAGAAAACATTGAATTGACAGTTTCACCATTCGAATACATTGTCTAGAGCTTTTAAAGTATTAATCCCTTTGTTTTAAAATTTAAAGCATTTACACAAGAGCATATCAAGGTCAGTATGAGATTTAGACTTAATGAATCTTAAAAATACTTTTGGAGTGTACATATGATGAAATAAAATTTCCAGGGGAGGTCATTAACTTTTGCAAAGATGTAGAGTACAAATGAAACAATTCACATCATCACTCCACTAGAGATACCTTGTAGTCTTAAGCTATCACAATAAGGCAACTGGTTATTTTGCCCATTCAGTGGAACCTTTAAGGTCGGTTGGTTGATTGTTATAGTTGTGGGTAGTTATTACCGCTAACTAAATATTTTTAAGTCAAGCAGGACTTATTGGATTTATGCTTGCTGTATTCTACCACAGTTGTGTTTATTTTCCTGATGGTCTTATTTTTACATTATTACAATTTAATGTCATAAGGATTTATAAACATTAGAAATAAAATTAAAAAATTAAGCTTGGTGTAATATGACAATACTGTAAGTATCCATTGTCTAGACATGTTAATAATTATTCGTTGTGATTCTTGCATGAAATCTAAAAAGCACAGGAATTCTAAAGTATATGTAATATGTAATATTGTCATTTTGGGAAACCACTGTTGTGAATTACTTTTGTTTTTACCCATGTGAGAAAACAAAAGACAGTATCATGTGAAATTAATATTTTGTGCATATGGTTTGGTTGAGCATTGAAGATTGAGTTTTAAGCAACTTTTCTCCTTGTACATTGCTGTGTGTGCGCGCACCCACATGCTTATTTGTCAAATATTGAGGGCATGGGGTCTTTTAAATCAGTACTGAAAGAAACTGAGCTATTTATTAGGTTAAAAACAGCAGTTCCATCATTTTAGGAATTTTAGTACTGTATATATATTTTAAATTTTGGTGATAATTTGAACTGTTTTGTTTAAATAAGTTATCTATTTTAAAAAGATTTCAGTGCTTCGTGAGATAGAGACCACTTAGGGTGTTACAGAGTCAGAAATGTATCACTGTGTTAGAGTCCTAATAGCCACATTTGGCAAATTTCAGTTGTAGGAAATTCTGTCAAAGTATTGGTTTAGTAGTCTTTCATATTGCAGCAGTTATACTGATCTGGCATTTAGGATGTGATTATTAAGGTGATGAAAATGCCTTATGTCCTCTCAATGAAGGTTGTCAGTTACCACACTATTCTTTTATTCTTTCTGATATGCAAACTTATTTGTAGACTATGAGAAATTAAAGAACATATACATAGGAGGGTTGTAGTATAATTGCTCCCCTGTGAAGAACATTGTTAACAGTTCCCTGCCAGTTTTGAAGGTCATTGTCTCATAAGTGCAGATCTGGTCCATATTTCTTTACATATCTTTTTCATTTATGCATATTTATATTTATTTACCACATTTACTATCTTACTTTGTTATTTTATTTGGAAGTAAATAGAAAAAATGAAAAGTCTACTTAATATCTTTGAATTCAATATACCAAATGGAGTCATTTAAATGCTTAGGAGGGGAAGCCCGGATGGCTCAGTGGGTTAGGTGCTCACCTTGCAGTGCTGGGGACCAAGGATCGAATCCCGGCCCCGGCCCCGTGTGAAACCATATGCTGAACTCTGGGAGCTCCCCCAGTTCAGTTCTCTCTCTGTCTCTGTCTCTGTCTCTCTCTCTCTCTGTCAAAATAAATGAATAAATAAAAATATTTTAAATGCTTAGGAATGTCATATCCTAAGGAACAGATTTTTAACTATCTTTTGAGTTATAATAGTTTATAAACTATTAAGAATATATATTGCAGAAATGTCAGCAGAAATATGAATTGAAAAATACATATTTTAAAATTAGAAATATTAATCACTTTTGTGATTGAAAAGTAGAGCTACCCTAGAAGTGAAATTGATTTTACTGCAAACATATTGGAATAACTGATTAAGCAGCTAGGTTAAATTAGTGTTTGTAGTTAAATAAGGTACTACCATAAATTAAATGTGTGTGCACAGAAGCAGTTCTATAGTGGAACTAAAATTTGGAGTTGATTGTGGCTCAACTACTTAGTAACTAAGGGACCTAGGGTAAGGGAGGGAATATTAGGGGAGAGAACAAATGTATTCAGCCCTGTGCTTGCCAGGCATTCTACTGTGTTACATTATCTCATTGACCTCATAACAGGTTATATACATTGTACCATGGGTTGTGGGTTGGTGGGAGAGCTGAAGTTTGTTGAATGGCTAACTATGTACTAGGCTTTCTGCTAGATGCTTTGCTTATACCTTACACACCAGCTATTTGAGAGGTAGGTGGTATTATTCTCATTTTAGAAACGATAAGGCCTCAGATTAAGGGACTTGCTCAAAGCTAGCAGGTGGCTGTCTTATATTTAAACCCTGGTCCTTTTGTCTTTAAGTGCCATCTTTGTTCCCTCTATCCTTCCTGACTCACCGAGCCACTCCACCTGTCTTTATCTTAATTTTCTCATCTATAAAATGGGAATATTAATACTTATTTCACTGCAAAGAGAAAATTATTTGGAAGTATCCCTACTAACAATAAGGAACATTTAAATAGTACTATACTATACTTACATAGTGCCTTATTCTATGCAAATCAACAGTAGAATTGAGAATGCTTTACTTAAGCTGTAAGTTCCCTTAAAATGATTTCTGATAAAATCTCAATGAAATTGTAAAATCCAAGGCTGGGGTAATTGGAATCTTTATTAGAACTATTCTTTAAATTTCAAGACTTTAGGTTTGCTTTCTTTCTATGCTACCAAGTCTTTGGCCTCAAAGGGGCATATATTGCCTGGACTGTGATTTGCCTTTTCTAAGAACTTCTGCTTCATATGTGCTAAGTGGAATTCTTGGTTTTGTTAATACAAAAGGGATGTTGTTATAGATTTAGGATAACTATACTCCCAGAGAAAAACATTAAGCTGTTGTATTTTCATGAATATTCTTTTTCTTTTTTTAATTTAATTTTATAAAGTAATAATGCTTTCTTGGGATCTCTGTTACAAATACAAGTCAGGCTAATTCTTGAAACTGAGATAGTTCTAAATTTAGCCTTCTAGAATCCTAAAAGCACTTCTATTCTGTTTCTTAATTTGTATAGTAAAATATTTATTATATAAAATGAATACAAGTCAGCCTTTTTAGTACACAAGGTAAATTCTGGATGTGTGTTTTTGCTCTCATTCTTTTTCTGTTTGAAAAAGTCCTGTGTCAGTGGCATGCAAGAGAAACTTAGAAGCATTCACCACAGCAGGTTTTACTCAAGGGTATTGATTTGAATCTACATTCTATTAAATGCTTGGAATGAATGAATATGCTAGATGAGGCAGTTCAACATAGTGTAAAAAAAAAGTACTTGGTTTTTGCGTCTTCTGTTTGTTACATTGTCCAGAGAGAGACCCATTTATCATGTCTGTGCTATCACTAATATCACACTTAAAAAAAGAGATGTTTGCAAATAAAACCAGACAACTTAAAAACAAAAAGTAGTTATTTTTGTTATACATTTGTAGTAGTTTATGTATAGGAATTAAAATGTGTAACTCCCCCCAAAAAGCAAATTTACCAATGATAAAATTTCTATTTTGGATTATTTTAAGGACTTTACTTTCTGGTTGATTACACTTCAGAATTTATAAAGGAGAGAGTAAGAGAAAACTATAAATCTCAAACCCTAAGAATTATAGTACGTAGTTCAGTGCTTTACATAGTTATAGTTCAATAAATATTTGTTCTGATTTGTTTGTGCTAGATGATTGCTGTGTTAACTTCAACCCTGAAATTTCTTATGCCTGAAAACAATAAACATTTTCTAACAACTGCATAGCCCACCCATCCATTTCCAAACTGTTTTGCTCTACAACCGCTCTCCCTGCTGAGACGTACAGTATATAAATGTGTTATTTTCTGGAGTCTTTTGTGGTCTCTGATAACTTTCTGATATCATTACAAATACTAAGGAACATTTAAACAGTAATATACTATATTACATTGTGCCTTATTCTATGCAAATCAAAAATAGAGAAATGTGTTACGTAAGCTGTAGGTTCCCTTAAAATGATTTCTGAAAAATCTCAGTGAAATTGTAAAATTCAAGGCTGGGGTGACTGGAATCTTCATTTGAACTATTTAAATTTCAAGAGTTCAGATTTGCTTTTCTTATGTCCATCCTACCAAATCTTTGGCTTTAGAGCGGCATTTATTAATTGCCGGCACTGTGGTTTTTCTTTTCTAAGAACAATTATCCTTTGTTGAATTAGTGGAGCTCCAGTCTATAGTTCCTATGAAATTTTGGTTTGTCTCTTATGGTTTCAAGCCTTACAGGTGCCCGCTCTCCCCCATCTTTGCAGGTTTGGAAGCCTTAGGTCAAAGGAATATTGTGTAGTGCAGTGCTTCATGGAGTGTTAGACGTCTGCAGAAGTAAGATATTGAGTATAGGGATTATCTCAGCCACACAAACTTCCTTCACCTGTTTTCCCTAAGTCAATACCACTTAAAACAACCTCCTCACAGCCTCATTTTTTAAACTTTTGCCCCAACAAGAAGTGAGCCATGCTTCCCAACCTGTTTCTAATTATATCTATTTTAAGATGACTTCATCTTCTTTCTGATAGCCTAACCTGTAACATTCTGTCTGACTTTGCCTACCCTGTTTCATGGACTAGCCTCCTGCGGGTCACTCTTCCTCAGCTATACCTCACCAGAGCTTGTACAACCTAAGTATCATGGAGGATTGGCAGCAACCCTACAGCTTCTGTAGCTCACCTACGTGGTGCTCAGGGAGGAGGGTGCTGCTCTCTTGGAGGCCAGGTGGCAATTCTTGCCCCTCTGTATCCTAGCCTTTGCCCCTTGGGGCTCAGGCTATTTTCTCATGCAACTGAGAAATCTGAAGAGTACTACAGCACCTCTAGTTCTGTGTTGCCGAATGAATGTTGTTTCCCCTAAGTGAGCAAAACACCTCGTCATATGTCCATCCTGAGTCTTCCATTCCTTTTAGACTCTGGTAGGCAATACAACTTTTTGAACTTTTACAAACATTTTAAATATAAGTAGAGCCAAAGATAGAGTAGGGAGAGCAGCTTCTCTGGGAGCCCAACCCCTAGATTTAAATTATGGACCTCTTGCCTTCCAAGGCCACCATATGGTCCTCATTATTATCATTGTTTTGAACAAGATAGGGCCCTTAATTGGTGTTCCATCAATTGTAATTGCTATACTATCTCTAAGAATGGTGTTTTAATTTTGTGGTCTTTCCAACTTAATTGTATCACATTCTAGATTTGGAAGGAGGGAACTTGTAAAGACTCTTAGGTTCAAATTCTCCACCCTTTTGCTTACTAACGTCAAACTAAACACAACTTGTGTGAATCAAGTCTTCTAAGGAGATTCTTCCATGCCATGCTCATACAGGCAAAATAATTAGGCCACATGCTTGGCAACCACTGTTTGTGTACAATAGCTCCATTCACTTGTCTGCAGAAAACATTCCTTTGATAGTGATTATAGTTTTCATTCCCCTCCTCTGCTTCTGACTCCTGCATCACCATGACCTCATCTACTGGTCCATATTTAGAGATACTCCAGACCACTCCAGAAATGCTTCAGGATTCATTCTTGTATACTGAGGATCATTTTAAAGCCTCAGACAACCACTGCCCACCAAGGGAAACCATTCAAGATCAGGACCAAACCAAATTATTCCACCTTGTTAGAGCCATCTTACTGTGTTATAACCCGGAGGTTCATTTCCTTTGGCAGAAATTGCAGACCTTGTTAAAAGCAAGGAGACTAGAGCAGGGGATGGGTTAAAGCAGTGGTTCTTAAAGTTATGGTTCATGAAAGAGCAGCATCAGTTTCACCTGGGCACTTGTTAGAAATTCAAATGTTTGGCCTCACTGCAGAGCTAGGGAATCAGAAACTTGGGGAGTAGAGTGCAGCAATCTGTTTTAACAAGTTTGTCAGGTGAGTCTTATGCTTGCTGAGGGTTTGAGACTCACTACTGGGTTATACAGGTATTTAGTAGGTAAATTCAATGAGTCTTGTTGATTGACTAGATCTAAAAGGTGAAGGAGAAGTCAAGAGTCAGTCTCCCATTTCTAACTTTTTATTTTCTTTGCAGTGACCTTAAATGATTCCCTGACCTTGTAAGGTAAAAGATTATTTGCAGATATGTGTACCTGTCTTTAAATGGGCAGGGTTCTAAAGATTCTACATTGGGTGATAATTCCAATTCGATGCTCTTGTATTTATTGGTTAGTTTTATTTTTTTCTTTCCTGACCTAAAAACAATATGCTTATTTTATATTTGTGTATTTTTCAAGGAAATCACAACTTAAAGCACTGGGGATTTAGGAAGAGTAGAGACCCCTATTGTCTAAGGTATTGCAAACATGTAAATAGCAAACCATAAAACATCCTAGAATTCAGGACTAAGGGTGGTATGCTGTGGTGGTATAAATGTGGGGGATTCAAAAATTAGTAAATATTTCTCAAAGGAGGTGAGATTTGAGGTAGGTCATGAAAGAGTGCCAAAAGCAGAAAATGGGCCATTGGGGGGGCGGGGTGTGTGTGTGTGTGTGTGTGTGTGCGCAAAGGGCATTCCAGGCTGAGGTAACACAGCAGGTTACTTCTAGGTAGAAAATCTAAAAATGTAAAGTCAACTATACTTAGTTTTTCCTTTATTATTGTTTAACTGACTTACCGTGGTACAGATGAGTCAAATAACAGGAGTCTACTTGCCTAGGATAAAATGACTGTCAGTGAATTTCAGTCATGCTTGACATGATCAGAGGAGTAAGTCTAAAAACTAAAGTGCATAAAGCTGATGTTGAATTAAATCTAATTCCAAAACTGTATAACCCAAATTAAGATCCTTCACAAAGCAATGGCACCATGTCAAGAAAAGGTAGGTTGGGGAAGCTGGGATGGCTCAGTGGGTTAGGCGCTCACTTTGCAGCCCTGGGGACCGAGAATTGAATCCTGGCCCTGGCCCGTTCGGACCCATATGCTGAACTGGGGAGTGCCCCCAGTTCAGTTCCGGGGTGAGACCCTAGCCCAGTTCCTGCCCTATGCAGCCCCGCCCACCTGTGAAATGAAACTATGTGGAAAAACCAATGATGTGCAATTATGGAGACTGTTCTGGGCCCTCCCCCTTCTC
>PVKE010012178.1:20201-38906 GCA_004027555.1 Craseonycteris thonglongyai
AAAAAAAAAAAAAAAAAAAAAAAAAAAATGGTATCACATTCCAGCATTTAGCTGATGTGACTGATACAGTGCCACCTAAATTTCTTAATTAACAGTTAAGAAATGTGACCCATGGAGCCCTAAACAGGCTCATTTCAGCATCTCTGTTCCCAAACCTAAGTGGCCACCCAAAATAGCTTTTCTAGAGGACGGAGGAGTGCTTCTTTGGATTCCCTAGTGAGCCCAGGCCTGCCAGCTCTGAAGTTCCCAGCCCTACACAGGGTGCACTTTTAGCTCTCAACACAATGCCAGGCTAGAGCTTTGGGGATGGGAGCCTCCAAGAAAGCACTGTTTGGCCTTTGGGCAATCAATGTTTGGCAGAATTCCAATGTTAATAGGTTATTTTGCTCTGGAAAAGGAGAAAAAGAAGGGATAGTGTGTAAAGACTGATGAATAGGGGAATGGCTGACAATACAACACTCCACTTTGTTAGAGAGATTAAGGAGGCTTGCTGTGAAGTGGTATTATGGGAGCCAGATAAATTAGCAAAGGCCCACCACCTGAAAGAAATATTGGTACATCAAAACAACATGCCCCTGGGCATGCTCAAACACCTGGCCACTTTCACTGAACTTGTAGAAGGAAAAAGCCAAATCATTATGAACCGTCATAGTCTGGTACTGCATATAGGCGCTCCATAGTCATGCAAATTAGTCTTCGCCTCCAGGCAGGTGCAGAGACTTCTTTCTCAGTAGCCTGATTTAACTCAAAGGCCTCTAGCCTGGGCCCCAGCCTTATTTTGCAGACACCTAAGTAAGTGGAAAAATTGGCTTTAGAAGTCCCAAAGGATTCCAGAAACTGTTAGGCAAGGAAGTACTTGTTTTGTCAGATTCTTGTTTTGTTAGACTTGAGCCAAGCAGATAGGAACATTGATCACAACACAAGGAAGCAGAATTAATCACTTCATCTAAGGGTCTCAAGTACTTTTAGAGACAATTTAGGCTGGAGGAGGTATCCAGCTTGCCCTCTTTCAGATTTTTGCCTCTAAAAAAATTTCCATGGTCCCCCACCCCGAGTTACTATGGAATTGGAGGTTCGTGGGCCAGAAGTACTCCATGGATAGGCAGTAATGTCTGGGATGTTATAAGGCAGGCATGTCTAACCTGCAGCCCAGGCAGGCTTTGAATGAGGCCCAGCACAAATTCTTAAAACATTATGAGATTTTTTTGTGTGACTTTTTTTGTTTTAGCTCATCAACTATCATTAATGTATTTTATGTGTGGCCCAAGATAATTCTTTCAATGTGGCCCAGGAAAGACAAAAGGTTGGACACCACTGTTATAAGGCATATTAAGTCTGCAATTTCATAGTACACACTCATTAGTACAACAGAATATCCCATCAGCTCTTGGGGACTTCACTCAGAAGAAACTTGGCTGTTGAGAGACAAAGATCTGATGAAAACAAAGTAGTTCCAGAACTACAGTGCAAGTTCTTTTATCGGTGCCCAGCTTTAGATTCCAATACATGTGAAATAGGTTTAAAATAATGTGAATGGGAGTTTGCTTCATGTAGCTGCAGGACATAAGATACTGAACCAAATGTTGCAATGTCAGATTTCGTAAGTGGCATAGCTGATATTTTTAAATGCACCTTGAATAATTTAGGTGACCTCGTTTAAATGAATAGCCACAGTACAGAAAGCACATCTAAGAATTATTTTCTAATAGTTAAAAAAAAAAGATTTGTTTTAGAGAGAAGGTGAGAGAGAGAAGCGGGGAGGGCCCAGGGCAGTCTCTATGGTTGGACATCATTAGTTGTGACATAGTTTCATTCCACACAGGTGGATGTGGAGCCATGTGGGGGCAGGAACCGAACCAGGGGCCTCCCGCTTGGAAGGCAAGAACTTTCGCCACCATCCCGGCAGTTACCAGCTGTGCCACAGTTCAGCATATGGGTTAAGACAGTCCGGGGCCAGGAATTGAACCCCTAGCCGTGTGATTGCGAGATAGGCACTCAGCTACTGAGCTCTTCTGGTATGCCCCATATTTCAATTTTTAATATTGAATACACTACACAATTTGATTACTTTTAAGAGACAGATAGTGTATTGCTGGCAATTACATCTTTTAGTGTGTCATAAAATATTATGGCCTACTCCTCCTAATACTATAGCTCACATAATATACCTTTTTCTGGTTGAAAGACAATGACAGAAGTGAAAAAACATTATTTTCTCTTTCTTTTCTAAATTCCACAATTTTATTTTTTACCATTTTCCTGTCCATATTATCTCCTTTGTTTTATGCTAATTTATACTTTGGGCCACTCATTTAATATTCTCATACCACAGTTTTTAATTTTCATTACCACTAATTTATACCTTGCATATGGTCAAATTCTTTGTGTGGTGGCCACACCTTATTTTGGTGGTGGTGGCTGGTGTTAAAAAAGTTTCAATCGTAAAGTATGTAAATATCACTAGAGCAGGGGTGTCCAATCTTTTGTCTTCTCTGGGCCACATTGGAAGAAGAATTGTCTTGGGTCACACATAAAATACACTAACACTGACAATTGCTGATGAGCTAAAAAAAAAAAATCGCAAAAAATAATATTTTAAGAAAGTTTATAAATTTGTGTTGGGCCACATTCAATGCCATCCTGGTTTGCATGTGGCCCACAGGCTTCAGGTTGAGCATACTTGCACTACAGCATAATGTGATGTGTCCTATAATTTTATTACTTAACATGAGAATGCTGTATATTTTAATTAATTGGAGTTTGAGACATTACAAACACCTAGATTTTATAAAGTGACAACATAGGGCTGGACTGAGTATCAGATGTTTAGAATTTTCTATGAACTTCTTGCAATTTTTTCTTAATGTTTGAGTAGATCCAATGAAACTATGTCTACCGTCACTTTAGGTCTGGTAATTAGGGATTGGGTGGCCGTGGTGGGGGCTCATGCTCATGGCCATGTAAGTCTTTATTCTGGACAGCTGAAGTTAGTGAAACTGGAGGGAGAGTGAAAATAATTGAAGAGAGAAAAGATCAAAATCAGAGCAACAGTCATGGTGGAGCTAGATGAGCCTTAAGCAGAAATACCTGGTCAGAATCTGGAGGGAGAATCTGGAAGCAGACCGGGAATAATGAAAGTATATTGGAGATCTATTTTTTGTTGTTGCAGCTGTGTATGACAGAGGCTTACGGATTTAAGGGAGCTCACCAGTCTTGGCTCCCAGGGGAGTGATATTTAAATTATTCAACAGCCAATGAATCACTGAATACCTCATTGACCAAGATGCCTCTAAGGGCACTGGAGCTGGGCCTCTGCTGGGCCAGACACTATTTGGTGCTGAATCATGGGAGGTGGGGTTGGGCTGGTCCCAGAGAAGAGAGGAGAAGCCTCTCAAGGCAGTGAATATTTCAGTATTTTAGTGATCACTGGAGTCCTATTGGAGCATGACAAGCAGAATCCACTCCTCGTGCTGTTAGGCTTCTTCTGTCAGGTGGGATTAGATGGTAACTTCCAAGAAGCCACAAGCACTCAGGTATATTTTTGAGGTATGATAGGGATCTCAGTGAATTCAGTCTTACTCTTCCAACTGTTAAGTAGCTTCAGTGGTAACAGGCGTCAGAACCTCCTACATTGCCTTCCCTGGCTCTCCATTGGTGCTTGCCAGATACGGTGTCCAAATGGTCTAGGTTTTACCCTCCTGTGCAGCAGTGGACCCATCCTACCTTTCACATGCTTCCACAATGCAACACTGAGTTTTTCTCTTTAAAATCCTCCAAGCTTTTCTCATTGTCTACTGGATAAACAGCCTTTCTGCTTTGTCTCTTATCCTGCATGTTTATTTTCTCCTGCTGAAGGAATCATCAGCCTCTCATCACTTCCTAATTCCAGGGTAGACTCCCCTCCCAGTGTTTCGGGGCAGTGCCTTGGGGGACCTTATTATAGCACTTACCACACTGAAATGTCAATATTTATTTAATGTCTGCCTCTTTAGATTGTGAACTGTTTGAAGGGCAAAGATTATATCTTTGTACAATTAGTATTTAAGGTCTTACCGAGGGGCTCAATAAAGGTTGATTATAGCTGTGCATGAGTGAAAATGTTACCTCTGATAAAGAGGATTATTAATAGTGCAAGTGTAAAGTTACCTCTGATTTTAGCTAAATAGATTTAAAAAAATGAACATATCAAATTTTCTGGTATTTAGAGTTATGGTGATTTTAAAAGATGGTTAGTTGTGATGGTTGTACCACTCTAGGAATATAATGACCACTGAATTGTATACTTAAAATGATAACTTAGTATATGAATTATATCTCAATTTACATATCAGTTTCTTGATTTGGATAATGTACTATAGTTATATAAGATATTAACATTGGAGGAAGTTGGTGGAAGGATACATGAGACATCTTCATATTTTTATAATTTTTTATGAATATAATTATAATAGTTTTAAAAAGTTATTAAATTTGTTTTCCTGTTTATTATATTTAGTTAGGATTTATGATTCAGAATGACTATAGAAAGTTTTCTCACTTGATTAGGATCCAGTTACCTTTCAAAATTATGTAGCATTTTTATAAGTTTTGACATATGATACTTGAAAATAAAATAAAGCTAATTGTAGTGTAAAAAAGGATAAACTAAGAATTTAGCAGTACTTGGTAGTTTTTTTTTTTTTGCATCCTTATATTTTCTTGATTCTCTTCCTCTCCTTATAATGTTTCTCTGACATGATTATAATTAAAATGGATGCACTGACACATTACGCATATCAATACATGGTGCCATTATTGTATTTTAGAATTACTTGATTTATATATTTTAATTCTAGTATGTGTTAATTGATCTATTTTAAAGTTATTGAATACTTAACTGTTTTGGGTTCTCTGATAAATACTTAGTATTCATTCTGGTATTTAATCCTACCTATTTAATAGAAAATGTTATTGCCCCTAATTACAAATGACTACAATAAGGCTTAGAGATGTTAAATATTAATAACTCCCCTGATGTCGAATAGCTAGTCAGTGGGGGAGCTGGGATTCTGTATGACCTGAGTTTTTTTTACTGCTCTGTGATGAATGAAGCAGGCAGTGTAGTCCAGTGGAAACAACACTGATTTAGGGGAGTCAAGAGATCTGTGTTAAATGCCTCACTCTGATTAACTTTGAGGCCCTGAGCAGGTAACTTAACTTCTAAGGTGCAACTTAATCTCTTATCTGCTAAATGAGGAGGCTCAAATAGAAGATTTCTCCACTCTCTTTAGCACAAACATTCTATAGTTCACAAGAAATTTGCCTATGCCTTCATAGTGTTTTTCTTTGTGTTCCCTCTGTGAAGGATATTCTTTTTTTATTTTTTTAAAGATTTATTTTTATTGTTTTTGACAGAGAGAAAGAGATACAGAGACAGAGAGAAGGGGGAGGGCCTAGACCAGTCTCCATAGTCGCACATCATCGGTTTTTCCACATAGTTTCATTCCACAGGTGGGTGTGGGGCTGCACAGGGCAGAAATTGGGCTGGGGTCTTCACCCCAGTGAGAACCGAACTGGGGGCACTCCCCAGTTCAGCATATGGGTCCACATGGGCCGGGGCCAGGATTCAATCCTTGGTCCCTGGGGCTGCAAAGTGAGTACTCAACCCACTGAGCCATCCCGGCTTCCCTTTTTTTTTTTTTAAGATTTATTTTATTGTTTTTAACAGAGACAGAGAGAGACAGAGATACAGAGAGACAGAGATAGAGACAGAGAGAAGGGGGAGGGCCCAGAGCAGTCTCCATAGTTGTACACCATCATTTTTCAACATGGTTTCCTTATATACTGCAAAGTGAGCATTTAACCTGCTGAGACATCCCAGCTTCCCCTTTTGTCCATTTTTAAAATGGGTTATTTGTCTTTGTGCTTGAGTTGTATGAGTTCATTATGTATTCTGGATATAAGTCCTTTATTAGATACTGTAGTCCCTCCTTGTCTGTGTGCGTTATGTTCCAAGATCCCCAATAGATTCCTGAAACCACAGATAGTACCAAATCCTATGTATACTATGTTTTTTTTTCTCTCTACAAATATGCCTGTGATAAAGTTTGTTTTATAAATGAGGCACAGGAAGAGATTAATCACAATAGATAATAATAAAATAGGATAATCATAACAATATACTATAATAAAAATTCCGTGAATGTGGTCTCTCTCTCAAAATATCTTATTGTACTTTATATGCAACATAGATATGCTGGACAAAAGGATGATTCATATCCTGGGCAGCTTAGAGAAATAGCAATTTCATCATGCTATTCAGAATGGTGTGCCATTTAAAACTTACAAATTTTTATTTCTGGAATTTTTCATTTAATTTTTTTAGACCGTGGTTGACCGTGGGTAACTGAAACCACAGGAAATGAAACCGTGGAAAAGGAGGGACTACTAAAGATAATTTATAGATTTTATGGGTTGTCTTTTTATTTTCCTGAGAGTATCTTCTTTTTAAAGATTTTAGTGTTTTGAGAGGTGAGAGAGAAAGAGAGAGAGAGAAGAGGGAGTGCCCAGAGCAGTCTCCATAGTTGTGCATCATTAGTTGTGACATGGTTTCATTTCACACAGGTGGATGTGGGGCTGCATGGGGAGGGAACTGAATTGGGGCCTCCTGCATGGGAGGAGACAACCTTTGCCGCTATCCTGGGAGTTACCATTTGTGCCACAGTTCAGCATATGGGTTTGCTGGGGCTGAGAATCAAACCCCAGACCTCATGATTGCGAAGCAAGCGCTCAACTGCTGAGCTATCCTGGCATCCCTGATAGTATCTTTTGAAGCACAGTTGTTTTTAATTTTGATAAAGTTTAAATTATTAATCATCTTTTTCATTGCTTGTGCTTTTGGTGTCATATTTAAGAAAACACTGCCTAACCCAAGGTCAAGAAGATTTATTCCTGTGTTCTATAATAAGAATTTTGTAGTAAAAACTACCGAAGTGATTTTCCAAGTGGCTGTACTATTTTGCATTCCCTCTGGTACTATGTGAGAATTTCAGTTGCTCCACATCTTCACCAACACTTGGTATTATTATTATTATTATTATTATTATTTTTAAAGCTATTCTTCTAGGTATATATGATGTTTCACTGAAATTTTAATTTCTCTAATGACTAATGATATGGAGCATAAAATTCATGAAATCCTGGACTTTTGGAGTTATAAGAGACATAAAATAGCTCATTTTTGGCTTTTACATTGTGTTCCTCAGACATACTTCATGGCCTGTCTGAACCTGGGGGAGTTGGGGGACCAAGGAGCATGCTGAGTGGGTGGAGATCTGAACTCCCTATCCAGAAGGGTTCTACTTTTACCAGGTGTTTTTTTTTAAACGTTGAACTTCTACATGACATGTTATTAGAAAAAAAGATACCTTGTTTAAAAACAAATGTTCAAAATCTACCGAACTACCTCTTTTTAGAGGATAAAACAGACCCAGAGAAGTAAATTGACTTACTAAAGGTCATATATAATATTAGTCTGGAGTAGGCTCCTGATCCAGTGCTCTTTATTCTACATTGTACTATCTTGTCATACCTCTAAAATTCTAGTATATATTGGCTCATGGAAGAATTATGATAAAAAGCCTGATCAAAATTTGTTAAAATCATAAATACTTTGAAAAGTTTCTTTTATACTGAAATATAGTACATGGAAAGCACTAAGAAAGGTAGGGTTATCTTTTCTTTAGGAAACCAATTTTTCAGTACAAAACCTAAAATTACTGTGCTTGGTTTCTAAGTAATATAGAAAATGTGGCACAGCTGTCACAGGTTATAAATGACAATACATTATGGAAATAGGTGAGGGAACAAGTAAGGATTTGCTGTGGGGAAACAGACATTATATTTGTTACCAGTTTTGACAAATACCAGCAATGGCTCATCAATGTTGAAAGGGTAAAATTGAATTCATTAGGCATAATCATAATCATTAGAATAAGTAATATTTTATGAAACAGAGTCAGTTCTGAAATTCTTTACTGAGGTCTTTCTAAAAATTACTGGAGCGTGAAAGCAGTACTATATTGACAATTCTGAGATTGGCTGCAAGGCCTGTTGAGTAAGCAGTGTATGGACAGATTGAGCAGAATTTTATTAGAATGCCTTTAGTGGATTTGATTAGAAGTTTAATTTAATAATAGTGTAGTGAAAGGAACATTATCTTTGGATTCAGAAAACTTGAAGTCAAGTCTTGGCTCTGTTTCATACTATTTATGTGACCTTGAATGAGTTACTTAACTTCTGTGACTTTTTCATGTTTTAAAAAAAAATTTGTTTTAAATCAGAAGAGATGATACTAATATCTGTCCAGCCTACTTCCCAGAGTTGTGTTAAGAGGAGAAAGAAATGGTAAAATACATATGAAAGCACTTTGTAAAGTTAAAGTATTATTCAGCTAGAGTTTTTATTAATAATAACCTTTGGAATTGTCATGTAGAGGTTTTATTTTTACAAATGAGTTTTTTTTTTAAGATTTATTTTTATTGTTTTTGACAGAGAGAGAGAGAGAGAGAGAGAGAGAGAGAGAGAGAGAGATACAGAGACAGAGAGAAAGGGGAGGGCCCAGAACAGTCTCCATAGTTGCACATCATTGGTTTTTCCACACAGTTTCATTCCACAGGTGGGCGGGGTTGCACAGGGCAGGAACTGGGCTGGGGTCTCACCCTGGTGAGAAATGAACTGGGGGCACTCCCCAGTTCAGCATATGGGTCTGCACAGGCTGGGGCCGGGATTCGATCCTCGGTCCTGGGGCTTCAAAGTGAGTGCTCAACCAGCTGAGCCATCCCGGCTTCCTCTACAAATGAGTTTTCTTTCTCATATTTTGCCACCATTTACTTACCTTGTCCAGTGTCTCTAGTTTGAGGGGGAAGTTTTGCTCTGTCCTCAGTCCTCCTCTTTCTTCAGATAGATGACCCTTCCTCACTTCTGTCCATGAGAAGAGATGATTGTATTCATTTCCCCCTCAGGAAAAGATGAGTTGGTTTTTATTTTGTATAGATATTTAGATTAACAAGCCTAGCTGAAGTATTAATCTAATAAGCTGCATATCAGTTTTCTTACTTGGCATTGAATTTTCCTTCCTTGTGGTTGTTCAGTTTCTTATAGTACTGCCTTTTCTCTGGCCTTGTTGCTTCCTGTAGGTGTGTTTGACACCTATTATGCCTTTACCTTGGTCAAGTCCATCTGTTGGTCTATAATAGAGTTCATAATACCTTATCAAGATATACTTTGTGGACATGAATGGTCGAGTCATATATTAATATTTCAGCTCCTCCAATATTGACAAGAAGAGATTGCATGTTCTGATCTGGCTTTTCTGTCTTAGATGATGTTAAAGGTCTTTGTCAGTCTTCAGAAACTGTAGATACTGGTAATAACTCTTTTTTTCTTTGTTGGTAAAATGGAAGTATCTTTTCTTTATGATATCTAAAGCTGATAAGATTGTCAATTTTAGTGTTAATTCCTTTTCTTCCTGGAGGGGAATTTTATTACCTGAGGGTTTTCAAAGTCAATTTGAGTGGCTACTTACTATCTTATCTACTTCTTTTTATTCAAGTGAATGGAAAAAATAAACTTGCATATTTTAAATACTGTGATGAATGGGTATTTTGGAGAGAAGTCATATCTAGCATGTCTTGGCCAAAGTCTGAGACACAGCCTGCTTTGTTTGCAAGAGGTCCTGGACCTGGAAATGCTGTTGGAGCCAAAAAGGGAGTAGCTGTAAGTGTAAGGACTCAACTCCACAGAAAGGGAAAAATCTTAGGAAAATGGAGATTTCTTTCCATGTTTAAAGAGATATCTGTATATGTATTTTAAATACTCTTAAATGAATGATAATGTAGTTTTTAAAAATGGTGGGAAATGTAAGTTTGGGAAATCTCTATTTGAGAAGAAAACCTGAAGAGTCATATTTAAAAATCAGGAGGACGGCTCATATGCTAACAATATATTCTCTCCAGGAATAAAAGGTCCATATAGTTGCTATATATAAGGCAATATGCAAAAGGCTAAATAGTATATTCTATCTCCCTGCATGTGTTTCAGTATTTTTTTCTATAACATATGGAAAAGAGTTTTGGTACAGTAGTACTATATACCTAAATAGGGAAATAACTGTAGTTACCATATATATATTTAAAAGTATGTTCAGATAATCTAATAACTTTGATGTTATCAGAAATTATATGCAAATAGCCACCATCTTTGTGGATAAAAAATTTCTCCTTTTGTCATTGTGCCATATGGGAGCTCACATATTTTGGTGAATGATGATGAAATACCGGTTCCCCCAAATCTGCTGCTGTCAAGTTAGACTCCTGTAAATTCTGACCCATCAGGTCCTGTGGTAACTGACTTCACATTTACTATGAAATGTATGCTTGAATATTTTTATGATAACTCTGTTATGAGCAGCCTTCTGTTACCTCTTGTCTCTCCTTTCAATTGTTTTCTTAGGAACTTCACTTCTTTCAACTTTTCCCTTCTAACTGGTCATTAAGTATTTTTTTTCATTATCTTTTCAGATTTCGTTTTTAGATTCCAGTTCCAAAAGAATCATTTGGTTAAAGGTAACCTTCATGTAAGGTGGAGCAATGCCAACGAATGTAGGGCAGTATGTTATATTTTTCTGAAGGAAGGCAAAGGATGTAAAGCAGGAATGTCCAACCTGTGGCCCAGGATGGCTTTGATTGAGGCTCAACACAAATTCTTAAAATATTATGAGATATTTTTGTGACTTTTTTTTAGCTCATCAGCTATTAGTAGTGTTAGTGTATTTTACGTGCGGCCCAAGACAATTCTTCCATCGTGGCCCAGGGAAGTGTCCTGAAATATTACATACAAGATGAGTATAAAAGATGAGTAAGGCCTTATAGGAAGCCAGGAGTAAATGGAAGAGTGTAAATCCACCTCTAATATGGAAAGTAAAAACAAGCATTTTATTAAGTGCATAGTTTTATACTCAGCAGTTTCTATGGAATAAAATTAAAGTTGCCTCATCCGGGGTTTGTGCATTTTTCATGTGAGTTCTCTGTGGCTAATGGTAGTGTGTGTGCACAGGAGTGATCAAGTAGAGCAATTTGAAGTAGTAAATGATGGGGAGGAGTAGCCTAGGTGATCTGAAATGGTATTGATCAGGGAGCAACAGGGAGAGAAGAAACCTTTGAAGTAAAGACAGTGAGTGTTGAGTGTTATGTTAGAATAGCATTTAACTTAGCTTGTTAGAAGAGAAACTAGGGCAGTAAGATCAGCAGCTGGACCATCAGAAATGAAGTCTCTTGGGGAAATTAGTTAACTTCAGTTCTTTGCATTGTCCCAGCCTTCAAATATAATTGCACCTACAATTTAAAATTTTCACTCCCGTATATTAATATCTTTAAATTGATTCCTGGATTCTGACTGGGCGGTGACGATACAGTTTATGTTCATTTTCAGATAGTGGAGCTGTTAAAAAAAAAGTTTTTACACCAAATAACTGTTCTTGTCATTACTATTATAGTTGCAATTGTGTTTGCCACCAACAATAACACAAGAATCCAAAAATTTATTTTAATTTGGCCAGGAGCGTGTCAGTATGTATATATTCTCCTGCTAATCCTTGTAAAAACTAATCAAATGGGTGATCTTCTGCTATGTGAAAGAATTTTAAACTCAAGATTCTCCTACAGTCCAGTCTGACTTTGAAATTTTAGAGATGAAAAAAAATTGGTATTAATTGCATTATAAAATTTCCTCTTAATTGGGAAATTACTCAGAGAGCACGAGACTTATGTTTAAATAGCTGTATAAACTATGTTATAGTCCATTCTGCTTACTGTATTCTTTTGTAAATAATTTGATTTGTTCTAACTTTTATTCTAACAGTTAACTAAATTATTCCTCCTTTTCAGTGAAGGACTGTTAATCTATTTATTGATTGGTAATAGTGTTTCTAGTCATTTTACTTGATTAGAAGATTGTACTGTTAATTGATATTAGCATCAGTATATCTTAGAACAGAGGATAAATAGGATCAGTGTTCTGCATTGTTGAACATGGACTTTTCTTAATGACTCTACAACAACTTTGAAGTTAAGTTGTATTAATGAAATGTTTCATTAAAGTTCTTAGACTGCCTCCGAGAGGGGGCCTTGGAATGGATGTCATTCAGTCATCCAAAAGATACTTATTTTTAAATAATTTTTATTTTTAATTAAAGTTGACATACAATAGTAGTTTCAGGTGTACAGCATTGTGATTAGACATTTATGTAACTTACGAAGTGGTCACCTTGATGAATCTAGTACCCATCTGACAGCATACGTAGTTATTACAATATTATTGACCATATTCCCTATGCTATACTTTACATTGCCATAAACTATTTTGTAACTACCAATTTGTGTTTCTTAATCCTTTCCCCTTTTTACCCTCCCCTCACCTTCTTCCATTTGGCAACCATTAAAATGATCTCTGTATCTATGAGTTTGTTCCTATTTTGTTTGATCATTTATTTTGTTTTTTGAATTCCACATATAAGTGAATTCATATGGTACTTATCTTTCTCTGACTTATTTTACTTAGCATAATACCCTTTAGGTCCATCCATGTTGTTGCAGGTAGCAAGATTTCATCCTTGCTTTGGCTGAGTAATATTCCATTGTATATATGTACAACTTGTTCTTTATTCATTCATCTATTGATGAACACCCAGGTTGCTTCCAAATCTTGGCTGTTATAAATAATGTTACAATGAACATATGGATGCACATGTCCCTTATTTTTTTTTTTTTAAGATTTATTTTTATTGTTTTTGAGAGAGAGAGAGAGAGAGAGAGAGAGATACAGAGACAGAGAGAACGGGGAGGACCCCGAACAGTCTCCATAGTTGTACATCATTGGTTTTTCCACATAGTTTCATTCCACAGGTGGGCGCGAGGCTGCACAGGGCAGGAATTGGGCCGGGGCCTCACCCCGGTGAGAACTGAACTGGGGGCACTCCCCAGTTCAGCATATGGTTCCGCACAGGCCGGGGCCAGGATACGATCCTCGGTCCCGGGGCTGCAAAGTGAACGCTCAACCCACTGAGGCATCCCGGCTTCCCCACATGTCCCTTTTAAGTGGTGTTTTCGGTTTCTTTGGATAAATTCCCATAAGTGGGATTACTGGGTCCTTTTTTGCCTCTTGCTCTATAACCTTTGCTTTAAAGGCTTTTTTGTCTGATATAAATATTGTTACCCCAACTTTTTCTTTTTCTTTTTTTTTTTATTTTCATGAGATATCTTTTTTCCATCCCTTTGCTTTCAGTCTCTGTGTGTTTTTGATCTGAAGGTAAGTCCCTTGTAGGCAGCATATATAAGAATATTGTTTTCTTACCCATTCAGCCACCCTGTGTCTTTTGATTGGAGCATATATTAATAGTTCATTTACATTGAAAGCAATTGTTGATAGATATGTAGTTATTGCCATTTCATTAATTCATATTTTTGATTCTGCTTTTCCTTCTTTCTCCCCTTCCTTTCTCTCCTTTTTGTCCCTTTAATAATTAAAAAAATTTTTTTTATTGTTTTTGACAGAGAGAGAGGGAGACAGAGAGATACAGAGACAGAGAGAGAACTGAACTAGGGGAACTCCCTAGTTCTGCATATGGGTCCGCATGGGCCGGGGCCGGGATTCAATCCTTGGTCCCTGGCGCTGCAAAGTGAGCGCTTAACCCACTGAGCCATCCCGGCTTCCCCGTTTTTTAATTTTAAAAGCAGATTTTATTGCTCAGCAATAAAAGTATTCAAATGTTATTTTCTACATAATTTATTGTGGTCAATGTTAAATGAAATATTATTTTTCATCTTTTGCTCCAATTCATGTCTTCTTGATGAAGTCTTCATTTTTCCTTCCAGAATGTTGCATGTCACACATCTGAGACAATGAGTTTTTAAATCACAGCTAAGGACTTGAACATTCATCCTATATGCTTGTCACATGCAACTGGGCTCCTAGCGGTTTAGTCATCCTCTATGTTAAGTTTTTGGAAAACAGTCATCATAACAACCTTCATCCATCTTCAACTCATAGGTTCTGTTGCACCTAGAATAGCTTGGTGATGGACCCACAGGCCCTGCTGTCCGGGGTGCACTGTCTGCATGGGCCACATGGCCGGTGGTACCTTGGGCTGCTTCATATGTCAGTGGCCTAGCAGCAAAGCCCCTTTATTATTTCTTCTAATAGTGTGTTGGTGTTGATGAAGTCCTTTAGCTTTATCTTGTCTGGGACAAAATATATTTATTGAGTATCTATTCTTAGCCAAGCACTAGGCCAAGTAAAGAGGATGAACAAGAAAGTCAAGGCCATGATGATCCAGGTGTCTGGGGAAGAGAAAGCACTGTTACTGCACTCCTCTTCCTGGACCATGGTCAGTAGTGGCAGGTACTCTTTTTGGCTGAGCATCTTTCTTTCTTTCTTTCTTTCTTTTTTTAAAAAAAAAATATATATATATTTATTTATTTTTGAGAGAGAGAGAGAGAGAGAACTGAACTGGGGGAGTTCCCAGTTCAGCATGTGGTTCCGCACGGGCCGGGGCTGGGACTCGATCCCCGGTCCCTGGCGCTGCCAAGTGAGCGCCCAACCCACTGAGCCATCCCGGCTTCCCCTGAGCATCTTTCTTAATCCAATGTGCTACGCAGCCTATACCAATTGCTTGGCAGTAAAACTATGGGCCGTGTTTTTAATGTTATAATCATGTTAAAAATCTACTTGGTAAAGACAGATATCTTAGAAAAAAATTACTAACTAAGGAGTTATTTTCATTAAAAGATGCTGAAAGATATTAAATATGTTATTTGCATCAGTTGAAATGATTCTTTGACTTTCAGAAATACTGACAGATTAGATAAAAACATATTCAGTGCATAATTTCTCATTTTGGGGAAATCCTAATTTCTACATAAGTAGTAATATGATTCATTAGAAGAAAATAGGAACATTTGCTCAATATTTGCATGAGGAGAACTTTAGAAGCATAAAGATAATAGAAGAAATAACAAAGGAAAAGGTCAAAAATATATCACATGAAAATTAAGAATTTTTTATGTCAAATACACCAAAAAGAAAAAGGGAAAAAAAAGTTGGCGGTATGAGAGGAGAATGCCGATAACTGCCTGGGAAGGGACTTGTGAACAGAGGGGAATCCACTGGGGAAATCCTGAGAAGCAACCTCAACTAAGAGAACCACACAACGCAGAACAACACCCAAAGTTTAGAAAAAAAAAGGGGAGAGCGGGAGAGGGAAGGGGAAGCAGCGGTTCGGGGACACAGACTCGGAGCATGGCCCAGGGCTGGCAAAAACAAAGGGGGGTTGGAGGACTACGGTCAAAGTGGAGCTGGATCGAGGGTGGGCTAGAAGCTGAGACCTAGGGAGCGTGGAAGCCCCACAAGACTGTGGACAATTTAACATCCGAACTCAAGGGACAGCATGCAGTGCCCTAATCAGGTCATGGAGCCTAAAGTGGAACAGGGACTGTGGAGCAGGATGGCTGCACTTCCCGGCAGGCAGGGTGAGAGCAGGGCACCAGCCCGCAGCAGCTCAGCACCCCTGATTTACGGAGGAGATTGACTGTGAAGGAGCGCCTTCTGAGGACAGGGCTCTTGGAGTGAGGGCTGGGGCTTGAATGGACACAGCTGCATTAGATGTGCTTAGAGTGAATCCGGTGGTCTCAACAGAGCCGGGAGCAAAGAGCGGCTGCCGCCCGAGATACAGCCTGTGCGCACAGAGCTTTCGGCGCCCTGCCAACTGGGCCGCTGCGGCACTGCTGCCTGCTTGCGAGCACGCAACCAGGCTTTCAGCGCCCCACTCACCAGGCTGCTCAGGCGCTGCTGCCCATGTGTGCAACTGGGCTGCTGACAGGGACGCCGCGGTGCCAACACCCACGCGCGGGTGACTGCATGGCTGACCAGGGCCTCTGCCAAGCCCCAGCCCATCCAAGCACTGCCCTGCGGGTGCAGCTCACAGACACGATTGAAGGAGGGGCAGCCAGGCAGAGGAGAGAAAGACCAGAGCTCCTGCACCCCGCCCTCACTAAAACACCAGCCCCCCTGCTGAAAGAGGAATCTGCTATTGTGTCTCAGGCCTGCCCTAGCTCCTACTCACATGCCCCCACCCCTGGCCACACCTTTACTACCTTGCTATCTAACAGCTAAGACAGCAACCTGAAGTGCCCCAGGACACAGAAGCTGTCTGCTTCCCCCAACCCTCTCCCAGAATCTCCTTCTCCCACAACTGAGCTCAAAAGAAAAAATAAAGAGAAGCCCATCTGATAGGCAAACCCCCAGAGGGAAAACATACTTATGCGTAAAGCAAAAAGAACCACATCAAACACATTGCACACTTTAGAATCCAAAGCCCTTCCAGAAGATCAGGGGTATTCTTTAGTAAGGGACCTTGCACACTTGGAATCAAATCTAAGTGAAACAGAATTCAGGGCTGCAATAATCAAGACACTCAGCTCACTCAATGCTGGCAAAGTACCCAGACACAGTTAAATGACCACAAGAAGAAATTTTCTGATCAAAATGAGTACTTTACCAATAAAATTGAGAAGCCAGAGCAGAACCAAAAGGAACTCCTTGAAATGAAAGGCATCATGGGAGAGCTGAAAAAAGAACTGACCAGCATAGGAAACAGGGCTGACCTGCTAGAGGAAAGGATGAGTGAAATCGAAGGTACAAACATGGAAATGTCACAGAGGGAAGAAGAAAGGGAAAGGAGAATCAAGAGAAATGAAAGAGCCCTACAAGAACTCTCTGACTCCATCAGAAAGAACAATATTAGAATAATAGGGGTACCAGAAGGAAGCAAGATGAAATCTTCTCAGAGTCTACTAAAACAAATAGTGGATGAAAATTTCCCTAACCTGTGGAAAGAATTACAGCCCAAATCCAAGAGGAAATCAGAAGCCCTAACTAACTAGACCCTAGCAGATCTTCTCCAAGGCACATTGTTCTGAAGATGCTAAAAACCAATGACAAAGAAAAAATCCTCAAGGCTGCCAGGGAAAAACAAAATATAACTTTCAAAGGAAAAACTATCAGGCTGTCACCAGACTTCTCAGCAGAAACTGCAAGCCAGGAGGGAGTGGAGCCCAATCTTCAAAATATTAAAAGAGAGAAATTTCCAGCCAAGAATTAACTATCCAGCAAAATTAACCTTTAGATATGAAGGAGGAATTAAGGCCTTTACAGATATACAGGAGCTGAGGGAATTCTCCAGCTCAAAACCGGCACTCCAAGAAATATTGAAGGAGGCTATTCGACCTGAATCAAGAAATCAAAATAAATGGAGAAAAGTTGGGACAACAAAAATATAAAAAGGAAAGAAGAAATGGATACAGGATATCCTCATATATCAATCATCACCCTGAATGTAAATGGACTGAACTTACCAATAAAGAGGCACAGGGTAGCAGACTGGATTAAAAAACAAAATTCAACCATATGCTGCCTACAAGAGACACACCTCAGCCACAGGGACAAGCATAGACTCAGGGTAAAAGGATGGAAAACAATACTCCAGGCAAATGGCAGTCAGAGAAAAGCTGGAGTGGCCATACTGATCTCTGATGAAAAAGACATTAGGATAAAAAAAATAATAAGACATAAAGATGGACATTACATCTTGATAAAAGTAACAATACACCAAGAAAACATGTCACTCATCAATATATATGCTCTGAATCAGGAAGCACCAAAATTTATAAAGCAACTACTAACAGATCTAAAAGGAGAATTTGACAAAAATATAATTATAGTAGGGGATCTAAACACCCCCCCTGACAACATTGGACAGATCATCCAAGCAGAAACTAAATAAGGAGATTGCAACTTTAAATGATACATTCCAGGAAATGGACATAATTGACATTTACAGGTCATTCCATCCTACAACAAAGGGCTATACATTTTACTCTAGTGCACATGGAACATTTTCAAGGATAGACCATATCCTGGGACTGAAATCCAACCTCACCAAATCTAAGGGCATCCAAATCATACCAAGTGTATTCTCAGACCACAAAGCACTGAAACTTGAAATCAATTGCAAAAGATCAAGTGCAGAGAGAACCACATATACGTGGAGATTGAACAACATACTATTAAAAAGTGACTGTGTCAAAGAGGAAATAAAACAAGAGATTAAAAAAGTTGTAGAAACAAATGACAATGAAAACACGACGTACCAAAATTTCTGGAACACAGCAAAAGCAGTATTAAGAGGGAAATTTATATCATTACAGGCCTATCTCAAGAAACAAGAAAAACTACAAGTAAACACCCTCACATCTCATCTTATAGAGCTAGAAAAAGAACAGAGGTCCCCCAAAACCAGCAGAAGAAAAGAATTAATAAAAATCAAAGCAGAACTTAATGAAATTCAGAATAGAAAAACAATAGATAAAATTTACGCCACAAAGAGCTGATTCTTTGAAAAAATCAATAAAATGGACAAACCACTGGCTAGGCTCACCAAAGGACAAAGAGAAAAATCTCATATTTCCAGAATACGGGATGATAGGGGAGAGATTACAACTGATGCTGCAGAAATACAAACAATCATAAGAGATTATTATGAAAGACTCTATGCCAACAAATTTGACAACCTAGAGGAAATGGACAAATTTCTAGAAACATATAGTTTACCTA
>PVKE010012179.1:0-38806 GCA_004027555.1 Craseonycteris thonglongyai
AAAAAAAAAAATCAAAAAATAAAATCTTAAAAAAATAAATAAATAAATAAATAAATAAATACAAAAGTAAATTCCAAAATCAACAGTCAAAAGTAGTTGCTTCTGGGATTGGAAAAACTAGGACAAGGGACTGCTAATTTCATTAAAAGTCATGAAGAATCATTTGACAAAGTCTTTTTAAAACAAATGATATTTGCATATTTTGGATTTAATAACAATTAAATAAAAAATGACTTCTACATGCATTACATAGAAGTCTCAAAAATAAGGATAAGAAATATATACAAATGTCAATGAAGTTTAGATTTGTTATACTTTACTGGGTGACTCAAAATTACTTTGATGAACATATAATAATACAATAAAAATTTTTAAATAAAAAATACCAACTTGAGCATATCTTAATCTTTGAATCCCTGATGTTCCCTAATATTTAACATATTATTTGTATGTACACAAAAATCTGCTTTAATTTCTCTTCCAGAATTCTTCTAGAAATTTTTGTTAGTCATTGTTCCATTCCTAGAAGATGCAGCTCTCCACCCATATCTAACACACTCACACACACACACACACACACACACACACACACACACACACACACTCCTATCATAACTGAAACAGGTGTTATCCATCTCTGCATCCTTACCACCCCCATTCTGCAGGACTCTTCAAAATCAGCAATAATTGGCCTGTGGCCACAACCACAGTTCTTTCATACCCTGGGATCTGAGATTTAGTTTAAGACTAAATATTTGAAATTAAAACAATTTAGCACTTTCTTATCTTTCCATTGTAGCCTGTAGTTTTCACTCTGAAGATTCACCTTTTTATTGGAAGAGGTAAAAAATAGATGAATGCTCATGTATTTCACCACGATTATTTCAATTTCCATGAGATTTTAATTATTTCACTCAAATTTAGTTCAGTTTATTAGCAAAGATCTGTTTATTTTAAAAATCATTTAAAAAATGTTTAACTTACCAAAATCCTTAAAATATCAAATACCATAATTTTGCCATGTATAATGTGCTCCTATGTATAATGTGCACCCATGTTTTTGGTCCCAACTTTCAGGAAAATATAAAACTTTTGTTCTAATTTTAAATTCTAATTCTCATTTGTTTATATTTAAATACTTTTCTTTGTATTATAAAGGCATTTTAGCATTTACTTTTTAACATATTATAGTACAAAAACATGTATGCAACAAATAATTACAAAGCACCAGAACAGATACGAGGTCAGAGAAAGGAAGGTGAGCAGAAGAGAAGAGAAAGGGACAGATAGGACCCAGGACCATGAATCAAGACCAGGAGCCTGGGAAATGGTCTGAAATGCATCCCCCCGTGGGTTGAAAGCTAAGAGCCAACAAGGGTGGAGGCTGGGGAGGCTGAAGTGCAGCATGACCCTGGACAAGTTGGGGCCAGAGCCAAAGCGATAATCATATTCCAGGGTATTATTTTGCATATGGATATCATTATTAATTTCTATATTTATACTTTTAAATCCTAATCACAGATAAAAGAATAAAAAACATTTATATAGATACAGAATTAGTACTACCCATGTATAATGCACATCCTTATTTTTCTCTCACAAATTTGGGCAAAAGAATGTGCACTATGCATGGCAAAATACAGTATATCCCTACACTGTCTTTCATATTCACTCCATTATTTCTCCTTCTATCATCAGTGTCTGAACCCATACTCTCATCAGCACTCTTCTGGATCACTACAATGACCTTCAAACTGGTCCTGGGTACCAAGATTTCCTCTCCAAGCCATTATCTGGATTTGGAACCACGCCTCAAATGGCTTTGTGCCTCCCATGTCTTCTTAATGATGCTCAAATTGTTCTGATGCTTGGAAACCTCTTCCTACTTCTATATCTGTTATTCAAAATACTGGATTATGTACCCAAATTATACCACTTGGAATTAGTCTCGCTCTTTAGGTATTTTTCCTATAAAACATTTTTGTACCTCTAATATTGTTCCTATCTCAATCAGTTGCAATTTACAGATCATCTTTGAATCACCTAAGACATCTAGTATAGGACTTTATTCACAGTACAGGCACAGTAAGTATTGAATTACATTTTAGCTCAAATGGCACCAAGTTGGATCAAGTTAAAAAAAAAAAAAAAGTATCTGATAATACCAAAAGTAAGACCTACATAAAGATGGCTTGCTTTGCAGCCATTGTAACTCTTTTTATAAATTTTTTTAACTTATTTATTTCATAGGCACTTAGTAATTGCTTAAATTTCAAAATCCTATTTATTACCTTATTATTTAGTTTACTGCAAGCTTATCCAATTCGTGATCAATGGCCAGAATGACTTTGAATGCAGCCCAACACAAATTCTTAAACATTTTTAAAACATGAGATTATTTTGCAATTTTTTTTTAGCTCATCACCTATCGCTAGCATTAGTATATTTCAGGTGAGGCCTAAGACAATTCTTCCAACATGGCCCAGGAAAGCCAAAAGTCTAGACACCCAGGTTTAGAGAGATATTAGTTCACATGGACACATTTATCTTATTTTCTTTGGCTCATTTTTGCTTCATATGGGACATCTACTTTTCTCATACCTAGATAAAAGAAATTAGTCTGTCAACTGAGGTGAATAATGCCTTATATAAAGGACACGTCAATGCCTAGATAGCTGTAAAATTTCATGGTTGCACTCCATTTTCTCATAGAACATTTCAGGGAAATGAATGGAAATTAGCTCAAAGAGCTCCAACACTTTATCACATTTTTTGTCATTTAATGAAAACATGTAAATAGGGTAGCAAACCATACTTTGAATTTCAGGTAATTTTTGTAAAACTGGCCAGAACTATATCCCAAAAATATTAAACAAAAAACAAGTTTACAAACAAGAATGCCAATAAAAATCCCATAATCTAACTTTTTAAAGTTGACCCTCCTAAACCTCCAGTGAAAAGGCTGTTTTCACTTTATGAATTGCTACAAAAATGCAATATTTAAATGTCATAAAATTATGTCCACTAAAATTTTTGCTCATACAGTTTTAAATAAAATTTTAATAAGAAGTTTTCTATAAGCATTTAATTCAACTTAGGTATAGGTAAATTTCATTCTTTAATTTCATGAAGTAAGAAACACTGATGGAAAGAAGTCAGGGCAGACCATAATGAGCAGAAGTAATGAAACCACTGCAAAAAGTTTTGAACTGTGTCAAAATTATCGGCTAACTGTGAGAAGCAAAGCAGACCAAGTATACATAAAAAGAGAAACAGGAAAAACTTAACTGAAAATCTTGTCATGAGAAAGGTGTGTGCAAAAATGGTCCCAAAGGAGCTCACTAAAGAACAAAAGCAAAGGAGAATCAAAGTTTTCCAAGACCTTTTGGAGAGGTAAGACAATGTTTTGTGCTATGTTATCACTAGTGATCAGACATGGGTTTATCAATACAACCCTGAAACAAAGTTCAAAGTGTACAATGGAAGTCAAACAATTCTTCATGACCAAAAAATTTCTGTCAGTTCAAATCAACAGTCAAACCGATGTTGCTAACCTTTTTTGATATCAGAGGGCTTGTTCATTGTGAATTTGTACCAACTGAACAGTCAGCCAAGATGACTATTTGGAAGTGCTAAAAAGGCTGCATGAAAAAGACAAAAACAACCTGAACTTTTCACCAACAACTCATGGCTCTTGCATCACAACAATGCACCAGCTCACACAGCACTGCCTGTGAGGAAGTTTTTAGCCAGGAAACAAATAACTGTATTGGAACACCTTCCCTACTCACCTGATCTGTCCCCCCAAAACTTTTTTCTTTACCCAAAGAAAAAGTAAATATTTAAAGAAGACATTTTGATGACATTCAGGACATCCAGGGTAATACAACAACAGCTCTGATGGCCAATCCAGAAAAAGTTTCAAAATTGCGTTGAAGTGTGGAGTAGGAGCTGGCATTGGTGCATAGCTTCCCAAGGGGAGTACTTTGAAGGTAATCATGGTGATATTCAGCAATGAGGTATGTAGCACTTTTTCCAGGATGTTTGTGAACTTAATTATTAGGCCTTGTATATAATAAGGTAAAAAGAGAAAATAATGTGAAGAATATTCCAACAGCTACAATTACATCTTTCTATATCAAGAGCAGTGGTGAATATACTTTTGTAGATTTCTCCCTAATACTCTAAATTTCCTAATAAATGGCCAAACCATGCTTTGTATAGAACAAAATACGTTGCTTATTAACTAAAGTAAAACTTTTGGGTACATTTAGTACTTAAGAATTTAATTGCAAAAGAAATTACTCTGCTGAAATTATTTTTGCCTTCTCTGAAAAATGTTCAAAACACTCCAAAATTCTCAACGAATTAGGTGATAGAGCAAAAAGTTAGCTTCCTGTCCAAGGCTTCAAAACAAAATTTTTGTCTGATAATGAAACAAAAACAACACAGCAAAATATATCAGAAATATGTAGTTTGCTAACTATAACAAATCTAAACAACGCATTCACTTCAAATTAGAGTAGAAATAAGTTAATGTTGTAGAAGTAAATATAAAGTGTTTAATCAACAGTAACTGGCTATTATTAACTATTCCTTTATGTGGCTTTGCTATTTAGAAAACATTTACCCATTATCTTTGCCTAATAATCTGTTTTGATGCTGTTTTTTCAAAAGATTTATTTTATTGTTTTTGACAGAGACAGAGAGAAGGGGAAGGGCCCTGAACAGTCTCCATAGTTGTACATCATCAGTTTTCAACATGGTTTCATTCCACACAGGTGGGTAGGGGCTGTGCAGGGCAGGAATTGGGCTGGGGGCCTCCCACATGGAAGGCATACCTCCTTGTGCCAGGGGCTGAACGGGGAGTGACAACCAAACTGGGGTCCTCCCGAATGGGAAGTATACCCCAGTTCAGCATATGGGTCCACATGGGCCAGGGCCAGGATTCAATCCTCAGTTCCCAGGGCTTCAAAGCAAGCACTTAACCTGCTGAGCCATCCCAGCTTCCCCTAAAATATTTGAAGATTGAAGGGTTATAAAAAAAGTTTAAGTGCCTACAATGCACAAATCAATACTCTGTTAAAGTAAATATGAATCATTTTTAAGTTAGCCACCTAAATTTCATTTGGGGCCAAAAGCATAAATATTAAAGTACGTTTTCTGTTGACAACATCATTTCCCAATCGTATCTGTAGCAGTTGCCAACAGCTGACATCATGATGAATTTTACAGGGGTAACTGAAAAACTATCAATGTGTTGGCCAGTGTGGAAATTTCCTTCTGAATCCTCTGTGGCAGTGGAGTTACCCCTCAAATCTAAAAAGCTTGGATGGAGTCTGCATATTAACCAAGACTGAGCTCATTCCTATGTGTTGGCCAGGAGTTGCATCTACTCAGTTCTCCTTCTATTTTAACTTCCATGGTAGTAAAATAGACCATGATCATTTCATTAAAAATTTGATTAATTTACTTACACAATAAACTCTAACTGAATACCTATTAATGCAATCTATATGACAGGGACTTTTGGTCATTTATTTTTAAATAGTCCCATATAACCAATAATAGTTTACAATACACACACACACACACACACACACATATCTTCTGCAAACATGACATGTTTAGGTCCATATCTATTGACTCAGTTTACATACTTCTCTAAGGAAGACATATGAAAAGAATAACTACTTCCTAACCCTATAAAAACCCCAGAACTAATAAGAGGGGGGTTGTGCCTTTTACACCATCTTTATCCCTAGCCGTATACATATTCTTGAATGTCATTGATGTTAAAATGTTTAATGAATAAATAGACTCTATATCCTTAAAAATCCTTTCAGGGAACTGACTCTGGATGGTGAGCACATAATGCAATGCATAGATGATGTAATGTAGAATTGTACACCTGGACCCTATGTAATTTTTACTAACCAATGTGACCCCAAAACTTTAACAATAAAAAAAATTCTTTCAAATCTTTTGGCAGTATCCTTTAAAAAAATAATAAAAGTAGCCTCTGGCTCTAGTCCTGACAATATGCCAAACCCATTATCTGACTTTTTAAACAAACCATAGTAATTGACTACTTCCATGAGATTCAGTGAAACTAAATGGATGGCTCGGGTGTTAGGAGATGGTACCAGATGTTCCTTAGTATAGCACTAGTGTCTTTCAGCTCATTCTGAAAATAAGTGCTTTAGAATGAGCCATGTGTGTAAACCAGGCCTTCCACCATAGAGCTCATAATGAACAAGCAGTCTTTTGGAGGTGACATTGGGAAGTACTTGTGAGTGGCTTAACCTGTAGAAACTATGAGAAAGATTAAAAAAACAAACAACAACAAACAAACAAACAAAAAACAACCAACTCTGGGGCCCTGCTGTCAAAATGGGCTTAGGAGTTCCAGCAGGAATTGCATAGTCCAAGGACTAGATGGCCCCACCTTGTAGATCAACTGGGAGACAAAACTGACTCTGGGCAGTGAAGGGAAATTCAATCACCAAGATGCACCAGGTATCCTGGGAAGCTAGAAAGGTGAGCCAAATGGAAGCATCCAGAAGAACCAGTAGGCCTCCCCTACAGGGAGCAGTGAAGCATGCTTACAGGGAATCGTGGAAGTGTGCAGGCCAGCAAAGTCAGTAAACCGAGTTTGAAGAAAAACAGGACTACCAGACTCCAGAGGCAATAACTACAAATGGCTCACAGGGCAGGGCAGGACACAGCATGGGTAGACTAATGCTGAGTCTGACAGTCAAAAAATTTCCCAGAAGGAGCTCTTAAAATCACCCTGCTGCTCACTCCTTATACCAGCCCTCAGATTCTGTGGAATTGATGATTACTTTTTGCTCAGAGTAAATCCAATTATTTCATTCTATTTTTAATATTTCCTTCAACTCTTAAGCTATTTATAGCCAATATTTTTTAAATGGTTTTATGGATGACTCCTTTGAATAATACTCAATGAACACAATAAAATATAACTTAAATCTTACATTAGTGGTTCAGTGATAAGCACAGATCTCAAGATCATCTGATCTCTTCCTTTCATTGAACATGTAAAGCACAAAGGTAGGTGCAGGAAGGATGAATGATTTCTTTGACATAGCACAACTAGTTAGTGGTGGCATTAAGGACTATGAACATGTCTAGTGCTTTTTTCCCCTGCACAGTGCTAGTGCTACTACACTGTGAACCCATTTAGCTTCCCTTACCTACCATTTCCTAGCTTCCACAAGACTTCATGAAATTATATTCTTATTAAAATATATTTCCCAAATACCTTACTTACTAAATCTTTCTTGTTAAAGTGAATATCTTATTTTTTGAACTCTGAGTCTTTCCTTTTATTGATAAAAAAAAACCCCAGAAAACAAAAAGTACAATGTCATAAAGGTTTATACATCTTTAACCATATGTGGCTCAAAAATGGTCAAATACAATTTATGCTTGGTAGTCACTGTGAATAGTCAATGACAAAATTATAAAAAATCTTTAAGTGGACTTATTGATAAGGATATTAAAATTGATAGGATTGGAAAAGCTAAAAAATTCATATTAAAAAAAAAAAAGGTAGAGATATAAAAACGCAGTGAAAATACCCAAGTAGGCATCCCACTTCAACCACTAAATAATTCTGTGACCTCAGGGAACTCAACCCCTGTGGCCCAAATTCCAGAATAACAAGAAAGAAGAGGAATAGGAAGAGGATGGGGAGAGACTGGAACTAAATAGCTTAAAAATTCCAATATCTAAGTGAAGCCTCCAGAGCTCCGTGTAGATGTACTCCAGTTCTGGTAATAGCAGGGTGTAGGATATAAACATGGCTTGTGGGCATAAAAGTCTGTGCAATAGTAACAGCTAACTTAGAGAATGATAAGCATATGACAGACATTTTTCTAAGAGCTAAGTATATATGTAAACTCATGAAATAATTATCACAAACTCAATGAGATAAGCACAATTATTTTCATCCCCATTTTCTAGAGGAGACTGAGGCACAAAGATTATATAACTTGCTAATGTCACACATATAGTAAGCAGCAGAACCAAGGGTTTGAACCCAGTCTGGCTCCAGAGCCATGCAATTAAAATACTATGTTATGCTGCCACTCTGATGATGGGTGACCTGGCAGATTTGGGTGGCTGATAACAAGAGAAATTAATAGATTTTGAAGTCTTTTAAGGTAAAATGGATAAAAACTTCTAATTATAGTATCCTTCCTGCAATTGTTTTCTTAAGACAGTTTATAACAGTGAGCATCAACATTCATCCAATTGCTCTAGTTAAAAATCAAAGAATAATTCTTGATTTTTGCCTTTCTCTCACACTAAAAAAAACCCATTAGCAAGTCCTCTTAGATTTACCGTCAAAACAAATCCAAAATCCAACCACTTCTCACTATTCTACTGTTACTACTTGGTGCATCTTTTCTTTATCTTCACCTGAAATATTGAAATTATCTCATAATTGGCCTCCCTGCTTTTAGAGTTAGTGTTCTACCGTCTAAATTCCACATAGCATACTGAATCATCATTTTAAAAACATCCTACTCAAAATCTTCCTGTGGCTTCCCACCATGTTTAGAATAAAACCCAAACTCCCTAAGGTCTGATTCTACATAATGTGGCCCTGACTACCTCTCCTGTTTCATCTCCACCAACCCTCCCTAAATTACTCCACTAACTTTCTGGCAGTTCCTCAAATACACAAACTCATTCTCACATCAGGCTCTGATCACTGTCATTTCCCTTTGCCTGGAATGATCTTCCCAAAGACAGTTATGTTTGGCACCTTCACATCATTCAAGTGTCAGACTAAATGTCTCTTCCACAGTGGCCACCCTATATAAAACAGCTAAACCCTTTACTCATTTTTCCCTGAACCTGCTCTTCATTTCTCTTCGTAGTATTTGCCATTACTCAAAATCACATCCATAATTTATTTGATAACATTTTTTTGAGTGCAGAGACTCACGGTGCCTTGTTACTTGTTTTATCTTTAGTGCATTCCCAGGACCATCCACAATAGTAAATGTTCAATAAATATTAAACCAAATGAATTAATTCCTCTGTGCTCCAATATTTTATGATATTATGATAATCATAGGATCAGTTGAGTAGGCTGATCTGCTGACTCTGTCAGATTCTGAATAGACTAGTAACTTCACCGGCCATCTATTTGAGGGCAGATTGCCTGGATTATATGCCCATAAGAGCAACTTTCTTTCCAAATGCAGGTAGACAGTCCACATCCTCCTTTGGTGCTGCTCTTCTCCTACATCTTCTTTCTCCAGGGATGGTCAGAACAGGATGTTACTGCTGTCTTTTTCCTTTCAGATGGGCACACTTCCTTATGGATTTGTTATCCACTTTCTTTTTATGGAACATATTTTGCTATGAGTAAAACTTCCTGAAGTCTTATACTTCTGCTGTAATGTTCTGTATTTTTTCTTACCCAAATATAACTGCTATGCATTTGTTGGATGAGACTTAACTCATTAGCATTAAACACTAAGATAATTACTTCATTAAAATCCCATGCCAAGTGGAGATGTAGAAATTAAAGCTGCCTCCGCCTTCCTTTGCTCTTCACAGTCTCCGGAAACTTTCTTAACTGCTGTGAGAATACTTTTTTTTTTTTTTTTAAGTAACAAAGGCTACCCACTCAGCAGTCTTTTATACTCTAGATATTATCTATTCACCATTAGAAATGATAAAGTGCTGGCTAAGATTGATGTTTGTCCACTCAGAAAAAAACTTTGGAATAATTAATGATAGTTTATTTTTAAAACCTGCAGCAAGTGAGGTGGCATGCATACATAATTTATGGAAAGGAAAATCTGCTGCTTCCCAGAACCTGATTTCCTCATCATGGATGGTCAAATAGGTCAAAGATACCTAATACACGAAAGTTGAAAAAGAAGCTCTTGTTTCTATTGATAGTTCAGGAAAGTACCCTAGAATATTCCATTCACATATTCTAAAAGCATTAATTCCTCACTTCAAAATCTGTGGAAGTAACCACTATCTAATGATTCAAAAGACCATAAAAAGGATATAACCCATTTCTTTTCATTAAATATCCCACTGCAATATCTACGACTTGATTTCCATATGTATAAGCAACAATAAAACTAAAAAGTTTTAAACTAGCTGATTTCTCAGTTTAATCATAGGAGTTGAAACAAGTTAGTGCTCAATTTCCAAAATAGTATTAAGAGCAACAGGGTTTTTTGTTTGTTTGTTTGTTTGCTTGTTTTCTGTACTAACCGGGACTGTGAATTTAGTTCTCTAGAAGCAGATTTGAAGTTGTGCCCTCTACTAACCTGCTGCTAAGATTAGCTCTACACATTTTAAACTCTATTTCAACGATAGTTACAGTTTCTGTGATACTGTCATTAAAATAAACACTCCCAAAGTAAAATATAATCACAATGAACCAAAGAATTAAGGTGACATACTAAGTTAGTTATTCATTCAAAGGACAAGTTAGTTTTCCTGCTGTTAACTTCAAAGGTTATTAATAATAATCTAAAAACTATAAGCAAATTAAAATGAAGAAAGTGAACATAACTCTTGAGACTGCTTTTTCTTTTTATTGTTTCTTCATATCTCTCCCAGAGATAAAATAAAGACTGACTGAAGTGTTAATATTCTAAACCACCAGTGACATTAAAAATATTTTACAACCTGGGGAAGCCGGGATGGCTCAGTGGGTTAGGTGCTCACTTTGCAGCCCCGGGGACCGAGGATTGAATCCAGGTCCCGGCCAGTGTGGACCCATATGCTGAGCTGGGGAGTGCCCCCAGTTCAATTCTCACCGGGGTGAGACCCCGGCCCAGTTCCTGCCCTGTGCAGCCCTGCCCACCTGTGGAATGAAACGATGTGGAAAACCCGATAATGTGCAACTATAGAGACTGTTCTGGGCCCTCTCCCTTCTCTCTGTCTCTGTTTCTGTATCTCTCTCTGTCAAAAACAATAAATAAATATTTAAATATATATATATTTTACAACCAATATAGTACCAGCATTGACCTAGTAGAATAAACTCTAGCCTTCCAGAGTGAAGAAATAGGATCTTCGAGGACCCCTTATTATGGCAGGCATCAAATCATTTAGTTGCTCATGGGGGAAGATCTGGTGGGTTCTGAAGGAAGATTTGGGGGCAAGGCAGTGTGGTTGAGGGCAGAGCCACTCAAAGAGCCTGGAATAGAAGCTCTTTACCAACCAGTGAAAGAAGTATTTCAGTATTTTTTAACCCCTAGAAGGACCATACAATGCATGACAATTGATCATTACCCTTCACACTGCCATGAGCTCTGAGTAACTTAAGACAGGAGAAAGGAGGAGCAATGAACATACCAGTCCCTCTAAGATACTTTTTTTTTCTCTTTTTCCATTTTATTTGAGAGATAAATGACAGATAACATTATGTAAATATAAGGTGTACAAAATAATAATTTGATACATTGATATATTGCAAGATGTTTACCACAATAAGGTTAGTTAGCACCTCTATCAACTCACATACAGTGAGACCATAAAAGCTCTACTTTCACAGCAACTTTCATGTGTGAAAAGGTATTAACTATAGTAATCATTCTGTACCTTAGATCCTTGGAACTTATTCATTTTGTAGCTGAAAGTTTATACCCTTGGACCAAAATCTCCCTATTTCTCCAACCCCAAAATGCCTGGCAACCACCATTCTACTGTATGTTTCTATGAGTTTGATACTTTTAGATTCCACTTATAAGTGAGATAATACAGCATTTGTCTCTCTCTGATATATTTTTATGATGGGTCTTAGGCAAATCCCTAGGGGAAAACAGAAGATATAAACAATTTAGAAATGAGGCAATGGCAAAACTTAGAAATTTAAAAAATCAACAGTTCTTGAACTTATATATCTGCCTGCCTTTTGAGATAGTATAATGAAGGTAATTCTGGCTTTAGAAGCTGGCGTCACATTTTTAAGAGTAGGATCTTACCTATCTCCCACCCTCAACTTTCTGCTTCTACCAAAGCAAAGTAAAGTGGTCTTGAGATATCTGGCCACTACAACTACTGGGTCTAAAAGGAAAACTGAAATTACCGTAACCCTGATGATGCAAATTCAACAGAATGCGGAGCCTCTCTCTAGTTTTTGGTTTTTTTTAATCAAAAACTAAAAGAATATGTTTTTATTTCTCTTTTATGCATTGTCTCAAATCCTGTATTTATATAGTCCAAGTTTTTTAAAATACTTTTTAACTTGCTATTTCTCTTCCCTTTCTGAGATACCATTCATCCATCAGAACTCAGTTTTGGTTCTTTTTGTTTGTTTGTTTTTTAATTTATTGGGGTGACATTAATTGATATCAATTACATTGTTTCCAGGTGTACAATTGTACATTACATTGCCTATACATCGCATTATGTGCTCACCACCCAGGATTAGCTCACTTTCCATCACCGTGAACTCAGTTTTAATGTTACTTATGGTGTCTAATTCCTCACTCCCAACACAAATTCCCCACCCTCCTTCTTCTCATTCTCCCTTCAATGTAATTATATATGTATACGTATAGATGGGTATTAGTTCAATGTCTCTTCCTCACATTAGACTCTAAGCACCAAAGGGGTTTTAGACCTTGTCTTTTGGCTCACCATTTTCTTCTTCCTAGCAACTAGAAAAATACTTGATGCACATTAATTATTTTTTGAATGAACAAATTAATGGTGAGGTTAGTTCAATTTAAAAATATTGCATAATTTATAAGACAAAATGAATGAGCTATTAGCCATAGTCTACTCACAGTAAAGAAGAAAATTATGCAAGGAAAATAAAAAGGATGATAAAAATGCCTAACATTGAGTGCTTACTACAAGATATTCACTGTACTAAGTGATTCAAATACTACCTTATTTAATTTTCCTAAAACCCTATGAGGTAAGCACTACTTTCATTGTCCTCATTTTGTAGATGAGGAAACAAAGGCATGGAAAAATAAAGTAAAATGCTAAAATTCCAAAACTACTAAATGGTAGACCAGAGATTTGAAGCCAGGCCTATCAAACATCAGAGGCTGAATTTTTTTTTTTAAGATTTATTGTTTTTGGCAGACAGAGAGAGACAAAGAGAGACAGAAAGAAGGGGGAGGGCCCAGAGCAGTCTCCATAGTTGTACATCATCAGTTTTCAACATGGTTTTGTTCCACACAGGTGAGTGGGGGTCACAAAGAGCGGGAACTGGGCTGCAGGCCTTCCACATGGGAGGCATGCCCCCTCAAGCCAGGAGCCTTACCGTGGGGCAAGCAATGAACTGGGGGCCTCTTGCATGGAAAGCACACCCCAGGTCAGCTTATGGGTCCACATAGGCCAGAGCCGGGATTCAATCCTTGGTCCCCAGGGCTGCAAAGTGAGCGCTGAACCCACTGAGCCATCCTGGCTTCCCCAGAGTTCTTCATTTTTACAAATTATGCTTCTTCATGTTCAATCCATTTTACATATGATCCTTTACTTTGGAATAGATGAGCTGGGAAATTATTTTGTGCTTCTGTACAAGATTGGATTCAATATGAGTAAGAACCAAAGTAATGCATTTTAAGAGGAAAGATAACGACAAGAAAACTGCTGCAGACATGTTCTGGTATCTATCAGATGAGCAGATGGTGTACTTCTGAGAAATATCAGGATATCTGAAAGAAAACATTTAGGCAACTGATGTGTATGTGGGTGCAGATTTCTGGCTACAGCAGATGCCTGTTGCTTTCTGACATCTGCCATGTTGCACTCTAAGTACCAAAAAAACATAGCTGACAAAGTTGTATAGTGTCTTTGCATATCAGTAAGTTGTACTTATGAGTCTTATAAGACATCATCCAACCAAAAACTCAAAAGCTGAAACTGATCTCTCAGGTACTGTGGCACAATAGAAAGAACATAGACTGTAGAATCAAACAAGCCTGAGTTCATAATCCTAGGCCTGCCATTTACATGTTGTGAATCTTGAGCAATGTTTTTAACTTCACAGAGTTAAAACTTCTTTATTCAGTAAAATGATACAGTATTGCCTCACCTGCCGGTTGCTGTCTGACTCAATTAGGAACAAAGTGCCTGACAAACATTAGGCACTTAATAAATACTAGCTAACCAAACCAAACCAAAGTTTGGCCTAGTTAATATGATGATTAATTTATTGTGTCAACTTAGAGGGTGTTTTTAGATGGTGTTAACATTTAAATCAGTCAACTTTGAGTAAACAGATTACTTATGTGGGTAAGCCTCATCTAATCCATTGAAGGTCTGAATAGAATAAAAAGTATAAAACTTCCAAATTTCAATTTGTGGTGTTTAATTAAGGCTCAAACGAGAAAGAGGATGCTTTGAGACAATGGCCCATTTAGTAGTAAGACCAAAGGGATACCATATTCTAAGGCCAGGGTCTCTAATTAGGAAAGATTGAAAGCCCCTTAAACCACTTCCCATTTAGAAAGAAACATTCAGCTTGCTGCCACATACACTTTTACATAAACATGATTTCTGAGGCTGACGCAAATCTAACTGCTTTTCAACGTGAAAACAAATATAAGAACTGTTCTTGAAGTTATTTCTGAACAGAAATGTATATGATGATCAGTATTTAATAATTTTTTCATGTACAGGAATGCTGCATTTTCTAGGTTTTGACATTTTTAGCAACAATAATTACTATATTTTATAAATGGAAATACCAGTGCTAAAAACAGCATGCTAAAAACAGAATGGTATCATTATTTCCAAACACTATTGATATACTAGAGCAATGTGAAAATAATAATAAAGGTGAGATATTTCACGGCAAACTTTGGGGGATATGGTTAAGACTGTAATCCATGAGTTATCTTGGGGTAAATGGGGAATGGGTTAATGGTCAACTCTCAGAGAAAGTCTAGGACCTCAGCGAGAACCCCACCATGCAAGCTCAGATAGCCAGTGATCACAGGTCTGAGGATGTTTACAAGGCAGCAGGTCCCAAGGTCTGCTAGATGAACAAAGCTGAAAAGTAGGCTTCCTGATGTCTTGAGTCAAGTCCATTTTCATCTTGTCCCCTTACTTCCCACAGGAAAACCCAAAGGAAATTCAGATCACTGAGATTATGCCTCTGCCAAAATCTCTGCTTGGTTCATAACCATGTTTAACCTGCATCTATCTGATTATACACCCATGAAGTCAATGAATGTCCATTCATGAATCAGCAAATCAATTCAATTCCTTTAAATAATCCATAATTACTCTAGCCCAACTGGTAATTATTAATGGCTTTACTGTATGTATCAATCCATTATTAGGCAGCTATAAACAAGAATGTATTAATCAAGGAGGTTTTTCAGAAAAACAAAGCCAATAGTACAAGGTATGACAGTTAGGTTCACAAATTTACCACTGTGCACTTAAATTGGCAGCACCATACAGTGAACTCAGTAAGGTTTCATACCTTTGGTATATCAGTGTCTCACAGCTGTGTTCATGTCGACATGTGATGGTGCCTTGCTGTGTGGCATTCATTATTGTTGTTACATGTTTTCATGTGCCATTGTGAGAATGTCAGAGCTTGAATTAGAATGAGAAACAAACATTAAATTCCTATTAAACTTGGCAAAAGGAGAAGTAAAATCAGGGACATGTTAGTCCAAATTTATGAGATCATGTCACTAAGAAAACAACAGTGTGCAAATCGATTAAACGTTTTTGTGAGGAGAGAAAAAGTGTCATTGATCAAGAGCGGTCAGGGCAGCCAATAATGAGCAGAACCAATGAAAATACTGGAAAAATTCACTGAATTGTGCACCAAAGTCATTAGCTGACTGTGAAAAGCATAGCAGACCAAGTAAACATTGATAGAAAAACAGGAAGATCTTCACTGAAAATCTTGGCATGAGAAATGTGTGCAAAAATGGTCCCAAAGGAGCTCACCAATGAACAAAAGCAAAGGAGAGCCAAAGTTTTCCAGGACCTTTTGGAGAGAGAAGATGATGTTTGCGGCTGTGTTATCACTGGTGAAGAAACAAGGGTGTACCAATATAACCCTGAAACAAAGCATCAAAGGATCACACCATAATCATATAACAGATAACATGCCACCAAATTTAACAATCTAGAAGAAATGGACAAGTTCTTAAAAATTTATAACCTTCCTAGACTGAATCACAAAGAACTGGAAAATCTAAATAGACCAGTTTTAGACAACCATCAAAATCCTACCCAAAAGCAAAAATCCAGGACCAAATGGCTTCACTGGTGAATTCCATCAAGCATTCAAAGATGATTAAATACCTGTCCTTCTCAAACTCTTCCAAAAAACTAAAGAAGAGGCCATGCTTCCTAGCTCATTTTATGAGGTCAACATTACCCTAATACCAAAGCTTGGTATACATAACACACACACACACACACACACACACACACACACACACACAAGAAAACTACAGACTGATATGTCTAATGAATACAGATGCAGAAATTCTAAACAAAACACTAGCAAGTTGAATACAATAATACATTTAAAAGATTACACACCATGATCAAGTTGGATTCATTCAAGAGGTAAAAGAATGTTTCCACACATGCAAATCAATCAATGTAATACAACACATGAACAAAAGATAAAAATCATATGATCATATCAACAGATGTAAAAAAGGCATTTGACAAGATTCAACATCATTATAATTAAAAAACTTAATGAAATGGGTATAGAAGGAAAATACCTCAACATAATAAAGGCCATATATGACAAACCCTCAATTAATATCATATTCAATAGTGAAAACTGAAAGCTTTCCCTCTAAGATAGGGGTCAAGATGAGAATGCCCTCTCTCACCACTGTTATTCAATACAGTATTGGAAGTTCTAGCCAGAGCAATGAGGTGAGAATAAGAAAGAAAAGGCATCCAATTGAGAATGAAGAAGTTAAATTGTTGCTTTTTGCACATGGCATGATTTTTTATATAGAGAACTCTAATGACTCCACCAAAATACTATTAAAAACAATAAACAAATATAGTAAAGTTACAGAATACAAAATCAGTGTACAAAATTCACTGAACTCTATTTATTAACAATGGAATTTCAGAAAAAGAAATGGAAAAAAATCCTTTTGCAATCGCAACTTAAAGAATAAAATACCTAGAAAGAAACTTTAAAAAGGATGTGAAGGACCTATACATTGAAAAACAAGATATTATTCAAAAAAAGAAAACTGAAGAAGGTGCAAAGAAATGGAAAGATATTCCACGTTCATGGATTGGAAGAATCAACATAGTTAAAATGGCCCTGTTACCCAAAGCAATATACAGATCTGATGCAATGCCCATCAAAATCCTAATGGCAACCAACCAAATAAAAGATTTTGCGAACAACACCTCCGATAAGGGGTTAATATCCAAAATATATAAAGAACTTGTGCAAATCAACAACAAAAAACCAACAATCCAATTAAAAAATGGGCAGAGGACTTGGACACTTCTTCCATGAAGACCATACAAACAGCCAAAGGATACATGAAAGAAAAAAAAAAAAAAAAGCTCTACTTCACTAGCACTTAGGGAAATGCAAATCACAACTACAATGAGATATCACTTCACACCTGCCAGAACGGCTATCATCAACACAACAAATAATAACAAATGTTGAGAGAGGCAATGGAGAAAAAGGAAACCTCAGACACTGCTGATGGAAATGTAAATTGGTACAGCCACTATGGAAAACAGTATGGAGGGTCCTCAAAACATTAAGAACAGAGTTACCAAATGACCTAGCAATCCCTTTTCTGGGTATCTATGCAGAATAGTCTGAAAATTTTGTTTGCAAAGATATATGTACCCTAATGTTCACTGCAGCATTATTCATGGTGGCCAAGACATGGAAACAACTAAAGTGTCATTCAATAGATGATTGGATAAAGAAGATATGGTACATATACACAATGGAATATTATTCAGCCATAAGAAATGATGAAATATTGCCATTTGTGAAAACATGGATGGATCTTGCAATTATTATGCTAAGCAAAATAAGATAGAAAGAGTAAAGAATCACATGACTTACTCATATGTGAGATATAAAACTGAAAGCAAAAAAGTAACAGGACTAACAAAGAAACAAAAACTCATAAACACAAACCATAGGTTAATGGTTACAAGAGGAAAAAAGGTGAGGAGGGATTGAAGGAGGAGGGGGTCAAATATATGGTGATAGAAAGAGAACTAACTCTGGGTGGTAAGCACACAATGCAACACATAGGTGATATATTATAGAACTGTACACATAAAACCTATTTAATTTTATTATACTAACCAATGTCATCATAACAAATTTAATAAAATTAAATTAAAAAAAAAGAACTGATCTAATACTATAATTCTTTTCCACCTCTTAAGCTGTTTAGCTTTTACAAAGATTACATTATACCCCAAATTGCTTCATAGACATTATACATCATGATAATAACACACTGCACTTTTATTCCATACCGCTTTTCATAATTAAAATAAATTTGTTTAAAGTCTGTGACTCCCATTAGATCATAAATTCCATAATATCAGTGGTCATGTCTGGTATTTCACAACTATATACCTAGCCCACAGCATATCTGGAACATTGTAGGTGTTCGAAATATATCTGTGGGCTGAATGAATAAAGGGCTTCTGATTATTGAATATTTAAATTCTGTTTTTAATCATAAAGATAGTCTCTCTTAGTTTCAACATTATCAATCCAGATTGTTGATGGCTGTTTGTTTACCCTACTGTTTGTAATGACATTTTTACCTGCAGTATTTTAGATCCACAATTTTGCACTGACAGATCTGCAAAATAAGTATGAACTGCGGTTCTAATATGAGTCACTCACACTTTTGTTAAAACAGTTATATAGGGAAAGCCGGGATGGCTCAGCGGGTTAAGCGCTCACTTTGAAGACCTGAGGACCGAGGATCGAATCCCAGCTCCAGTCCAGGCAGACCGACATGCTGAACTGGGGTGTGCCCCCAGTTCAGTTAAAAAAAAAAATGAAAAAAAACCAGTTATATGAAATTCAATCATGGGGTGAGGGGTGGAGGATAGAGAGATTAGCTTAATAGGAATGATTTATTATTATTTCCAAGTTCTTATTGTACAAGAAAATGCTCAAAAATTGAGAACCATTGTATTTGTAAGAGATATGCTTTGGGGAAGACAGGACATATCCTAGTTGACACCATCTGGCTCAGAAGCTATGAACATTTTATTTTCATAAATTCCTGCTTATTCTCTACTACAAGTCTAGACTTTCAGAACATTTCTGTTACGCCTCACCTCAGCTGCAATTGGAGTGACACAACTTGTACTGTTTGTAAGGCAAGAGGTGAAAAGGAAGAAGTCCTCCTAACTCAAAATAACAATTCCAAATTATTGCACTCTTTGTGTTTTGTTTCTACAAATATGCAGGTACAAGATGGAGCTCTGGAGATGATGGTATGGACCTCCATGTCTTAACATCTGGGCCTAAAGTGAGACATGAGAAAAACTTCCTTGGAAAACTTCAGGACCACTAATCTGTACTCAACAGCCTCAAACACAATTTTGGTCTAATTAACCTCAGTATCTCTAGAACTTAATCAAGAAAGATCCAATTCCAGCTACTCTTATTTTAAACTATTTCACTAAGGGCAGCATTAAAGTAATTTAGGTAAAAGCAAAATTTAAGCAAAACAAGAAATAGAAATGTTAATTACTTTAGGGAGATGTGTAAACTGTCCCTTCATTGAATGCTCAATGGTTATTTGTTCAAATAGCTCTTTAATGAGTATTTATTGTGCACATTTGCAAGCTGCTCATTAGAATTGCTGATTTGAAGATAAGAGAAAATCTGGAAAACTACGAATACGTTCACCAGATATAATGAATCCTGAGGTCTCTTATTTTCTCAACTCCTTTGGCAAGTTTTGCACAAAGTTATCCACAAATCTGAAGGCCCAGTTCTGCCAAATTCCAACCTGATACTCTGATAATGTACTCAGAATTTAACTTGCAAGTTGACCCAATTTTCCAAGTTCTAAGATGTGGCTAAATTGTCCATGACACTGTAACAAGTCCTTGAAATGAGATCATAATTTTGCCAAACAGTGATTTCTAGTTATCTCAAAAAAAAAACACTTAAGGACTGGAAGCTTTTTTAATGTAGAAATGTTTTTAAAGGGAAGAACAGCTTGGATTAAAACTGTCAGGTTGTTTGTTGTTGTTGTCTGTTTCATTTGTTCATTTTGTTTTTTGAGAACATTCTAGTACTTGCACACACAAAAAAAATCTGCCCAAGTTTTGCCTTCCATTTTTGGACTATCATATCCAAGTTAACATCTCTTAGAGAGCTCCTCTTTCTCTTCTCCACCTACCCAGATCCAACCTGTTCTCCTATTCTTCCAATTCCAGCTAAGTTGTCCCTTTCCAACTTCTGCCTGAATCAGCTTCCAAATGCATTAGCCATATAGAGTTCCTTTTTTTCTAAAGCATCATTGTCTCTACTGTTCCATTATATTACTTATTTCTTGATTGCTTTGCTTTTATTGAATTGTCCTCTTCTCTATAATGAGAGTATAAACTTCAAGGTTAGGAGAGTGCTTTATTTCCTTTTGAACTAGAACAGGGTCATAGGGTACAGTGAGAGCACCAGTACAGACTGGGGGATTCAGGAAATGCTGCCCAGACAAGGTTTCCCAAAACAACCATGTCTCATTCCAAGGCCCCTGCTTTCCTTTCTGTATTTACCTGTTTTTTATAGCATATCCAACTTATATGCAAACTTTTGGTTCTGCATCACTGATAAAACTACCTTCATTTCTTTCTTGTAAGCATTGAAAAAGCAGAGCTAGAAACAAGTCTACTAAAAGTTTAATGGGTTTTCCGGTGTATTTTTATTTTTTCTCATAACTCTGTATTATGTATGCTGTGGTGCTACTGCACATGGGTTAGTTCCAGGTCAGTGGTTGACAACCCTATACTCCAGTTCTGGAGTGACATTTCAGTTGCAGACTTCACTGTCTGCTGAGCAAGTATGTTATTTGTGTCAGAACATAACATAAATAAATAATAACACAGAAGAACGCTGCAAGCAAGTGGTAGCATTATACCCACTTTATGAGTATGTCGCTAAGGATGGAGAAACATTATGTATCTAAAAAACATAAAAATGAACTTTGGGTTTATTTTTTTCCCTAAACTAGAAGAAGCTTTCTCATTTGAACAGATACTTGTACACCCAAGTTCATAGCAGTATTACTTACAAAAGTTAAAAGTTGGATACCCAAGTGTCCACCAAAGGATGAATGGGCAAACAAAATGTGACATCTACATACAATGGGATATTATTCAGACTTAAAAAAAAAGGGAAATTCTGACACATGCTACAATATGGATGAATTAAGCCAGTCACAAAAGCACAAATATATGAATCCACTTATATTATAAGGCACCTAGAATAGTTTAAATTCATAGTAATAGAAAATAAAATAATGATTACAGGGGTTGGGAGAAGGAAGGAATAGGGAGTTAGTGTTTAATAAGTACACAGTTTCAGTTGAAGAAGATGAAAACATTCTCAAGATGGATGGTGGTAATGATTACACAACAATGGAAATATATCTAATACCACTGAACTGTACATTTAAAAATGGTTAAAATAGTAAATTTTATGACATGCATACTTTAGTACCATAAAAAGGGAAGGTTTTCTTGATCAATATCAATACTAGGGAGGTGAGTAGGAGAGATGGGTGGTGGAGAGTAGGGATGGGTAATCAAACATATGGTGATGGAAAGTGAGGCGATTCTGGGTGGTAAGCACATAATGGAATGTATAGACAATGTAATGTAGAATTGTACACCTGGAAACAATGTCATTGGTATCAATGTCACCCCAATAAATTTAACAATAATATATATATATATATATATATATATATATATATATATATATATATATATATATATATACTACTTCTTTCTTCCTCAAAATTAACCTCCCAAAAAATTAGAGACTAAAAATGGGATCCTACCCATCTCTTTACTCGGTTAACTTCAGCCTAGCTGTTTCACTGATAAGTTATACAAATAAGACTGACCGCTGATGGTTTTCAACTTAAAGTATTAAAAAGAAAAAGAAAAAAAAAAGCTGCCTAGAGGAAATACATATTTTAATACCATTTTGAAACTTTTCTTTAAATCACTATGACCTTCTCACACAAGTTAGATTTATTCTGCCCCTAAATATTTCCAAGACATTTTGATACCTGAAGTGCCATGAGGCATACAACTTGAATTTCACAATAGAAAATGGGAATTCATATGTACATATAACTTAGAAAAGGGAACATGTTTTCTTAAATTCACTAAGCCAGTGTTGCTCACATTATGATCTTAACAACATCAAGCATCTCAACAACTAGAGAACTTATTAAAATTCTTATCCTAGACTTACTGAATCAGCATCTTTGGAACTGGTGACTTGTAACCTGCATTTTAAATTATCTTCTCTAAGTTACATTAATGCACATTAGAGTTTGAGAATCAGTAAACTAAAACAGAAATTATACCAGTATCAGAAATAACTCTCCTTAGAACAATAGGATAAGATGTTCAGATGGGAATCCAATCAGAGGACAGAATCATGAGACTGGGTACACCAAAATCAAAATTATAGCATGTGTTTGTCAGGCATAACCATGTACTCACTGATCCTTTAACTAAAACAGAAAACATCATAATAATTTCATGGATTTTAATAACAAAACAACAAAGCATCAAAAGCTTTCATGGGGAGAGTCACTGAAAGGAATAACCTGACTTTTTTATGTTTCCTAGAACTTGAAGGAAAAATCTAGTGTGTCATGTGTTAGTGGCAGGAATGGGAATAGGGCAGAGCAGTCCCTTGGTATTTTCATTTTTGATCAGCCTGCCTGAACTCACATATGACTTTGTACTATATAGTGTTTATATTTTATTTGAATTGCCTAAGTAAATTTTATACAGGGCCATGCAAAGATCTTTATGCTTTGCTTCCTTGCAGTTTTCTGTCTCATACCTTCAAAAATTGTGGAGTATCTTCCTGTGGCCAAAACTTACCATATGGAAAGCAACAAAGCAATTAAAAGAATGCATAAAGTGGTTTTGTCTCTATGACCCGTTTTTCTATCCAAAAAGGAATGAAAGGGAGGAAGGAGGGCTTAAAATCCAAAGCAAAAAAATATGAATTGAAAATATTGTCAGATATGCAAAAGTCTTAGTCACAGCCTTTCTCATGGTCCCAATATGTACCCTATAAAGAGAATTTCAGGGGGGAGGAGCAGGGGCACAGTTGTGGGGGGAGGTGGGAGTGGGCACTAGATATAAGGTGATGGAAGGGGAACTGATACTGAGTGATGGGCACATAATACGATGCATGAATGATGTGAGGTGGACTTGTACATCTGTAAACTGTCTAATTGTTACCAACCAATGTAACCTCATCAAATTTAACAATAAATTTTAAAAAATTTTTAAAAAATTAAAAAAAAAAAGAGAATTTCAGGACACTATGAGCTCAATATATTTCATAGCCAATGTGGTTTGAATAAGACTCACTTAACTCGTCTAATGTTCATACTGTGCAATCATTCTGTCTTTTCTGCCTTTATGTCTACATTTAACTCTTTACCTCCAAATAAAGAATGTTCTCTCTCACTGTGATCTTATAAGAACAGTTACTCTTTTTTATCCTAGTTTCATTCATGAGACAAAGTGTTATCTGTTACCATTTTTTTAAGTAATATGAATAAATCACTTTGGAGCAATTATCTAGGAACAACCATCATCACTTCCCACCCTATCCCTGGTGTTTCATATCCATGCCATACTCCCAGGTACTTTGGGTTCAGAAAAAAGCAGCTGTCTGAACAGCATGTATGGACATTCATTTATGGCACTAGAGAGAAGGGCAACAAAGACATTAAGAAGGAAGAGCCTTAAGGTCTTCTTGACTGAATGGATGGGAAAGAGGAAAGTGTTCAGCTTAATTCAGATATTTCAAGCTGGGTAATAAAGAACATCATAATACCACCAGCAGAAATAGAAAAGAGAAGAACTGGTTTGAGAGCAAAGTGACGTCTCACTTTAGATAGGGAATTTTTCAAAATTGTGACAGGAAGTTCAAATAGAAATGTCTGACAGATAACTGCAGATACAATGTTGCAAGTTACAAGAGGAGGGCAAACCTGGAGACAATGATTTGATCATTTTCAGTTATGCAATGGTTATGTCATTATAATGGATGAAACATCTAAATGGAAAGAGAAAAAAAAAGACAAGCAGAGCACATGGCTGGACCTCTAAAGTATGACAAAGAAGAGAGGGAAACTGGATAAGAGCTGTAGTGGCTATGTAGTTCAGTAGAGTTAATATTTAAAATGTTATATCACAAAAAAATAGCTCATTAATACTCAACATTCAGACTAATTGAAGACAAGGTTAACATGGTAAAAATTTTGAATGATTAATTATGTTAAAGTAATTTTAATACTTAAAATATACAGAGTAATGACATGATATACCTAGTAAAGTATTTCAGAAATTGCTCCAATGAATCAGTTTAAAATTAGCATTTTTGTGGCTTTTTCCTTGAGAAGTTTATAAAAACCCATGGAAAGTTTGTCCTCCTAGCCATTTTTTAACATAAACCTACAATTCTGCTAGTATTGTTAACTTGCTTAGGAAACTTTTTTACACAGATGGTATAAGAGAAAATTTTGAGTAAGTAATCACAGGATATAAATTCAGTGAGTAAATGAATGCTTTACTTGAATATAGATTGCTGTCATTTAATTTGCACACATTTCTATATTATTTCTTTATTCATTTATTCACAGAAATTCAAATAGTACTCTTTTAGGACCTGGAAAAGTGAAAATGTAAATGTATGATAATTACACAGAGCTGCTATGTATAGCAAGGAAGAAGGATTCTACCATGGTTCCATTAAAAGATAGTTTCTGGAAGGGATGAACTTGAAAGGAATCAAAAATCTTGAAATAAGTCCCAGTTCATAGAGATGGCAACAACCTTCAGTTCCCTTAGCCAAAGACTTACTAAAATTCCATGAATTGCAAAAAATCTGAAGTCCTGTCTTGATACTCAACTAAGCATTCAGTATCAATCAATTAATTATTCAAGTGAAAAATCTGATTATGTCTTTTAAAACTACTGCATTTCCCACTAATTTTGAAGATTAAAATGAATGGAGTAAGTACCGCTCGGATCCTGGCAGGAAGAGATGGCTCACTCAAACTAGATAATTGAGAATGTAATAGTAAGACACAAAAGTGTGAAAAGGGTTACAGGAAATCAATTAATACCCTAGGGCTAGCAACTGTGGGGAGGTATTACTCCCCTACATCTGATGGTATATAAGCTATAGAAAGAATGGCTGCTCAACGTGGAGAAAGACTGGAACTTGACAGGATCTATAGCCACTGGGTGAAACTGGGACCAGCCAACCTACTGTTATCTACCAGGGAGAACCCCCAAGGAATAAATTTCCCAACTTCACTCTCCAGGGAGATTTCTATTGGCTGATCTAATCAGAAGCCAAAGGTTAAAAGACTTCTATGACACAGTCTCCTGGGGCATACAGAAGGTAGAGAAGAGTACGGAGGGGAAGCAGAGATGGCTCAGAGGGTTAAGCACTCACTTTGCGGCCCTGGGGACCGAAGATCAAATTCCAGTCCAGCCCGTGAAGACCCATATATTGAAGTACAGTGTACTTCCCATGTAGGAGGCCCCCAGTACGGTTCTTGCTGGAACAAGCTTCCCACGTGTGGGAGGCCCCCCGGTTTAGTCCCCAGCTCAGAAGGCTGTGCTTCCCATGTGGGAGGTCCTTGCCCAGTTCCCGCCCTGTGAGGCCCCTGCCCATCTGTGTGGAAGAAACCATGTTGAAACCTGATGATGTACAACTATGGAGATGGTTTTGGGCCTTCCCCCTTCTCTCTGTCTCTGTCTCTCTCTGCCTCTATCAAAAACAATAAAATAGGAGAAGCTGGGATGGCTCAGTGGGTTAAACGCTCGCTTTGCAGCTTCGGAGACCAGGGATTGAATCCCAGCTCCGGCCCATGCAGACCCATATGCTGAACTGGGGTGTGCCCCCAGTTCAATTCTTGCTGGGGCCTATGCAGAAGGCTCCCAGCCCAGTGCCTGCCCTGTGCAGCCCCGTACCCACCTGTGGAGTGAAACTATATGGAAAACTAATGCTATCAACTATGGAGACTGCTCTGGGCCCTACCCCTTCTCTCTGTCTCTCTCTGTCTCCCTGTCTGTCAAAAACCAATAAAAACAAACAAACAAACAAACAAAAAACCAATAAAATAAACCTTAAAAAAAAAGAGAGTAGGGAGTGAATTTGGGGAACTAATGGAAAATGTCTAATATAGTATTCCTTTGCTGCAGTTAACAGAAAATCTAACTTAAGTTTGTCTAAGCAAACAACAGAATATATTGACTTACATCTCTGAAAACTATAGGGGTACCTCTATCCTCAGGCCCAGCTTCATCCAGCATCTCAAAGGATGTCATTGAGACTCAGTATCTTTCCATCTCTTCAAATCTACTCGCTTCCATGTAGACTTTATTCAAAATGGCAAGATATCTGATAGCAATCTCAGACTAAAATCCAGGGCAAAAAAAGTTAAAGAATAACAAAATAAAATAAAAATAATAAAGTAAAAAATACAAGGTCCTTTCAACAGTTTACTCGGTTCCTGGGCTTGACTCACTTGCTTAAATCAAGTCACCATCTCAATCCTAAACCAATCAATGTAATCACAGAAATGAAACAAGATGATTGGCCTGTACTGTATCACATGCCTCTCCTTAGACTCAATAGTTTAGGCCAAACAAAGCCCAAGGACAGAAGGTAAAGAAAAAGTGGGTACTATTACCAAAATTAGGAAAAGTGAATGCTAGGCAGCAGAAAGACAACAAATGACCACTAAGGTCTATTTGATAATCCAATTCACTTCTCAGCTCTAATTATCATGATGTTCAGGATTATATAAATCTATCAGTTTGGGCTGAGCAAGTAACATTAGAAAAATATAGTAACAACTTCCACCTTTCTTTTAATTTCCACATTTTATGCCAAAAGGCCTTGACATTACACCAAAATCTAGGTAAATATATATACAAAACTTCTGATTATGCAATAATTTGATTTGTTGTGCTATTAAACATTTATATTAGCTTTCTAGATCTGTAAGCACTATGCACAACATAAGCATTCTCTTTAGGTTGCTAATTCCTGAAAGAGAAGCCATTTCTGTTTTAAGTTGTTAGTTTAATTTTCTTCCCAAATTATTGGTATAGGAGGATAAATTAGTCAATTTAGTATTAATAAGAAAGTAACACTTTGGGGTATTTTCTCTGAAAAGAAAGTAATTTTTTTCCAATATAAATATAGGTTTTGAAACACAAAATATCACACTGTCATAGAAATTTAAAATGGAAAGGCCGAGATCATTTTAGAAACTGAGAATCAACAAAGTTCAAGTGACATAAAACTAGACAGCATTTTACACTCTAATCTTAAAGAAATGAAAGTCCATGCTCCAGAGAAATTATAGTATGATGAGGTAATACGAGATACACTATATTTTAACCAAGGACACTACATAAACTTGCAATCCATAGTGAATTTTATCATTTGAGTGGCAAGAGACTATTAAGGCTGAGCCTAGGTGTGTATTCCCCTTAAATCATCCTGGTTTAGGACAGATATAGAATTCAGTTCTCTCAGATCACATTGATAGAGTAAATGGAGTTTTTTATTGCAGCTGTATACTTGCTGATAAGACAAAATAAAGAATACAAGTGCTTAATCATCACATCTACTCTAAAATAATACAGAAAAGCATTTATTTTTAGCTGTCTATTGCATTTTACCTTTCTTTTTAATTATGTAGCTACATATTACTTTTTAAATTGCTTACCTATACAAAGTAAATTAGCTTCTCATAGGTTTGTAGTCTGTCTTTATGTTTATTCCTCTACAGAAATGAGCACATCACTAAAATTATCCAGTAACAAATCTAAAGCTAGATGCTTAGAAAAGCAATTGAGGAGCAGGAAATCATTTTCTTTTAGCCTCTGTGATAAGAAACAAACCAAGATGTACCAAAATGAAAACTCTGTACTATTTAAGATGCTTTCCCTTTGTCCACTTCCTCTTCCTTGGTCGTTGTTGAGCTGGGGAACTTATATAATGACATTCTCACATCCAGGTAGATTGGTTGTCCACTTCGGATTTTAAATGGTCTCATTTTTGAAATCTTGTATCCTTAGAGGTCATGTGTCCCCGCTGTGTTGATAGTTCACCAAGATGTGGAAGCATCCTCTTCTGATCTTCCCCCATTACTTAGTGGTCTTCTCAACCCACCAAGAGATGGATAAACTTCCTGCAAGTCTGCTGAGTTTTTCTTTCTCACGGTAATCTAGGCCCTTTTGCTCTTGTGGACAAGAGAAATGCTGACTGCTTTTCTATATACCTCTTGGACCACAAAGGTCTTAGGGATGTCAGCAGGCACTTGCTATGCCATACCAGCCCACTAGATTTCTCTAGATTGCTCCTTTGCTCCCCTGTTGCTATGATGTGGTAAACCTCAGCAAGCCTATCAAAATCCCAGAGAACAAGGGTGGTTCAGAGAGTAAACTCATCAGAGGAACAGGGGAGAAGAGATTTACCACCTCCCTTTCCTCTCCCAATGTGCCCCAGAATTCATTCCAAGGTAGAAATCTACATAGAAAATGTCGAAGCTCTTTCCTTGCTTGTATCTCAATTCCCACTTTAAATCTTCATACATATTTGTAATAGCTGCTCTAAAAGTCCTCTATTAATCTCTGCCTTTCTAGGTCTGTTTCTATTAATGGATTTTTCACCTGGCTATGAGTCACCTTTTCAGGCTTCTTTGCATGTCTAGTAATTCTTTTATGGATATTGAGTGATTTTTGTTTCATTAAAAGGCGCTTTGTTAGAGCAAGCAATTCACTTGGAGATTAATTTGATCACTTTTAAGCTTCTTTCTCAACTCTGTTAAGCCAGGTCTATAATAGACTACTCTAGAGTTAGTTTCCTTATCCCCAATTTCTTTGGAGTAAAATTACAGGTATAGCCTTTTGGGGATTCTCTTGCAAAGTCCCTGTGTCAAAAGGCCCTTTCTACCCTAGTTAGTCAGAATTAAAACATCCCCAACCCTGTAAAACTCTGACAGTTTTTCAGCTTATAGTTACCCTGTACTTGTTCTTTCCCTGGTAGTTGCTCTTTGTATGGCCTTCTAGAGACTTACCCTACATATGAACAGCTTAGTATTCAATCAAATACTCAAAGGGACATCTACGCAAACGTATGGAGTTACTTCCCTGCTTAGCTCCCTCCTCTCTGGTCCTCTGCCCCATAAATGCCAGTTGCTTAATCCTTCCTAAACTCTCTTATCTGTCTCCTCAGCTCAGCCTGGTTGCAATACTGTCTGGGTTCCACCTCTGTGTATCACTATCCAATGAGTGCCTCCAGCCAGAACACTAAGCAATTTAGGACACATCTAGCTTAATTCCCTTTCTCAGACACTGCAGCCCTGCATTGTCTAATGTACAATCTCTAAAAACATTTTTTTCATGTATTTTGTCCAGTTTTGGGGGGCAGAGTGGTTTATTATGGAAAGGTTAGTCTGGCATCAGTTAATCAACTAGTCATAGCTGCAAGTAAATGTCAAAGCTTCTGATTTTCTCTATTTATACTATCATTAGCAGTCCCCAAAATAATGAGTATCCCTCTATGAGTGTGTCCAACTGAGAAGAGGATCACCATTTAATCATTTGGATCAGAAATTAGACAATAATTTAAAATCATGCTGTCATACTTTATCCCAAATTTTCATAGCTATACATATATAAACTAGTTTGTATGGTCACATTTTATTACTACTGTGGGGATGCCAGGATAGCTCAGCAGTTGAGTGCCTGCCTCACAGTCATGAGGTCCAGGGTTTAATTCCCAGCCCCAAGCCATGCAACCTCACCCCTGGTATGGTTCCCAGCCTGCACAGCCCCACAACTATGGAGACTGATCTGGGCCCTCCCCCACTTCTTTCTTTCTTTCTAAATATCTATCTATCTATCTATCTATCTATCTATCTATCTATCTATCTATCTTCTTGTACTTGCACGTGTGCCTTCTCTCAAAACAATCAAATAAATCTTTAAAAAAAAAAGTTTTACTATCATAATGATTATAATCCAGATAGGTGGTGTAGAAAGATATGGCTAAAGACTGATTCACAAAATAAGACAAAAGAGAACTACTTGGGAGAGAGGAAGAAGATGGAAAATAAAAATGACTTCTGGGATGGCTCAGCGGGTTAAGTGCTCACTTTGCAGCCCCAGGGTCCAAGGATCAAGTCCTGGTCCTGGCCCTGGCCCATGCAGACCCATATGCTGAACAGCAGTGTAACCCCAGTTTGGCTCTCCCATGTGGCAGGCCCCCCAGTTCAGGCCCCGGCTCACGGGGGCATGACTCCCATGAGGAGGGCTCCCAGTCCGGTTCTCACAATGCGAAACTAAACCATGTCAAAAACTGATGACATACAATTCTGTCATCTGTCTCTGTCTCTGTCTCTGTCTCTCTCTCTCTCTCTCTCTCTCTCTCTCTTTCTCTGTCTCTCTGTCAAAAACAATAAAAAAATAAATTTTTAAAAATGACTTTCTAGAGGACAAAGGAAAAGCAACTTCATGAAGAACAAAGAATGGATTAACTTATCTTTTCTAATAAAATTGAAGAATTTTAGATTTTAGTAATATGGGGTTTGCTCACTGGATAGCATTGGGAAAATAAAACAAAATGCACTAAAAGGGAGAAAATAGAGGCTCAAGTGAGGAATATCTAAGAGGATTTTCATAGTTCCCTCTAAAACTTGAGATGTGATGTGGTAAGGCTAGCCTTAGAAAAATATGTATGTCATATGCCCCAGGTGAACATTGGTCTTACATTAATCTTAGAAGAAACTGAAATGAACACTTATGATAGAGTTTCAGGAAATTTTGGAGGGTGTACAACCTAAATGGACAAGCATGCCAAAAAGTTTCATATCTGAGTTCTGAGATGAAAGTATCAATGTTTGAAAAAGACAAATAGGTAAATAGGTTTGTAAATACTGAGATTGCCCAGAAAATTTCAACAGTGATATGCTGTCATTCCCCTTAGCATTTCTTGTATAAAATATATTTTTGTTCAATCTTCTTAAAGAATCTATCATAAGAATACTTGCTCACAATTCAACTCTATCTCCATAAACACTAGAAAAGAGGATTATGTCAACTCAGAATGCTCCATAGAACAACATTCCTAGTAAGTGATATAAAGATTTCATTGACTCCATGCCACTAATTTCGAGGGTCCTACAGACACTCTTTTGTTATATAGTTCAGGAAATAGTTATCCTTAATTTGGCCAAAAATTAAAGCTAATAGCAAAGGTTTGAAAATATTTTACTATACAGAGATAATCAATGTGATGGTTATTATTTGTTATCATAAAATTATATTATACTATTGTAAACTTTATTTTCTCCTAAATCCTTAAATTTTAACAAAGGTACTAGTTCTTTTATTTGTGAAACTGTGATAAAAGCTATAAAAATAATCCACTTTTCTTTCATGTCTAAGTCCATATGTATTGAATTAAGGAAGATTCATCAAGATAAAAGCAAAACATCAGCAATAACCATTTATGCTATCTTAGTCTAATTAAGATGTTTCTATGACCTGCTCACCACTGAATTCCCAGCATCTACATGTGCTTGGCACAAGCAGATATTGAATATACATTAGGTGAATGAATGAATGAATGACAGTTTTCATATTCATGCCATGACAATGAAAATGAAAACAAGAAATTCTGGATCATCAACTAATTAAAGTCTGTCACAGAAAAATAGCAACAACAACAACAAAAAGATATGGTGTTTGGTTTTATTTGTTATTATTGGGGAAGAGGTTGAAATGTGGCCACAGAAATTGATAAGAAATGGTTAACAGCAAAATCCTAGGCCACGAGGGTTATATATCTCAAAGGGAAATCACCTGGAGTCAAAGACGCATGCAAAATAGAAGATAATTTTTTAGTCAATGCTCAACATTAAAGTTATTTTTCAGAAATCATCGTGGTGGATCAGAAATATCCTTAAGTTCTAGATCTTGGAACTAGCAAAATAAAAGCATCTGTTGATAACTGAAATTAAAGCAATTTTAAAACAAAAGAGAATGAAATGTCTATAATTCATATTACAACTCTGATACATGTAAGAAATGATGATTCAACTCAGAAAGATGCTGGGTATGGACAATTGTGGAAGCCAGTGATTAAACAATGCAGAATATCTAATACTCCCCGTCCCTTCAGCTGTTCTTCATGTAACATAGTCTCCAGAGGCTCTGCCACCATGAGTCGTACTGCTCCAAATAAGTTTATCTTAAAATGTGACACGGAGGTACAACAAAATTGTTGTATAATTTTATGTGTCAACATGGCTCAGCAATGGTGTCCAGATAAGTAGTTAAACATTATTCTGGATGTTTCTGTGAGGGATTTTAGAATAAGATTAACATTTAAATTGGTGGCTTTTGAGCAAAGCAGAATGCCCTCTATAATATGGGTAGACCTCATTCACTGGAGGCCTAAATAGAACAATAGACCAACCTCTATCATGCAAGATGGAATTCTGCCAGCAGATGGCCTTTAGCTCTGGAACTGCAAAGTCAGCTCTGCCTGGGTCCCCATGCTGATAGCCTTTAGCCCTTGAACTGGAGCATCTGCTCTTCTGGGGTTTCTAGCCTGGCAGCCCACCCTTAAAATTTTGGACTTGCCAGCTTCCATAACCACATGAGCTAATTCCTTAAAAATAAATCTCTTTATATATGTATGTATACACACACACACACACACAACTGGTTGTGTTCCTTTGGAGACCCCTGATTAACATAACAAGTATGGGGGAAGCTGGAATGGCTCAGTGGGTTAGGCGCTCACTTTGCAGCGCCGGGGACCGAGGATCGAATCCTGCCCTGGCCCGTGCAGACCCATATGCTGAACTGGGAGCTTGCCCAGTTCAGTTCTCTCTCTCTGTCTCTGTCTCTGTATCTCTCTCTCTCTCTCTCTCTCTCTCTCTCTCTCTCTCTCTCTGTCAATAAATAAATAAATAAATAAATAAATAAATAAATAAATAAATAACAAACAAAAAACTTAACAAGTATGCAGATATTTGCTCTATTGGCATAGAACACCACAGACACTGTCCAGTCACAGACACAATGACATTAACAATTAACAAAAGATAAAAAATTAAAACCAGATTTAAATCTGGGAGAAGAAAAATAAAGGAAGACAGAAAATTTCATTTGCTTTTTAAGCTGTCTCATGATTTAACTCATATTTGAGCTCAAAGGAAAAAAAAAAGCTTTTAAGTTAAAAAATAAAAAGTCAATCCATCTGCTTCTGGAGTATCCAGGTACCATACTCCCTGAACTTATCCAGAAAGTATTTTTATTCCAAGTTGAACCAACAATATAGACAACATTTTTGGAATACCACCTTTTGTCTGTTGCTATAATTTCCAAATGACATGTTTTATTTGCCATAACGATTTCCCAATCCAAGACATGGTCCCACTGCCCAGAACTAGATTTTTCTTCCAGGTCCCCTTTCATAGAACCTGGTTAATTAAGCCTTCCTCAGCCATATTTGTGACATACAAGTATATGACATCATCCTTCACTTTGAGTGAATGTGATCTACATGTAAATATTTGTATATTGTCATTCATCCACTCAAACATGCTTATTTATTATAGTACTTGTTATGTGCACTGAACTAGTTATTGAGTACATTCATAAACAAGAAAGATATGGCCCTGCCTTCATGGATCATATATTTTAGTGGGGAAGACAATCAATAAGGAAATAAATAACTGTTATGATGGAAATGAATGGAGTGCTATGAAAGAGGTCACCTTTAAGCTGAGACCTGAAAATAAAAAGGAAATAAATGTGAGAGAAAATCATATCAGAAAACTAGTGTAAAAGCTCTGAAATGGTGAAAATTTGGAGTACTAAGAAAACATCAGAAAATCTATATAGTTGAATCCTGATGACTGATGAACAGGGTTCAAACTGTGGTAAGATACAGAGACAAGATCATAAAGGGGTTGACAGTGAATTTATTAGGAAGGATCAAAGTATAATGCGCAGGAATTACCATCCGTGGAAGTGACTAGAAACACAAGAGAATGTGTGTATGGCTGGTGAGTTTGAGAAATACGCAATTCCAGAGTGAATACATTATAGACATAGAGAATGATTAGAATATGATTATAACATAAGCTGAAAGATCAATGATATTGAAACCTGCCAAAGAAGTAATCTGTTAACAAGCCTAAGATATTCCTTAAAGGTGCTTCTTTACCCATCTATTAGTATGTTCATGGCAGGGTGGGAGGCATGGGGAATTAACAGATTGAGCTCTCAATATCCTCCTGTCACTGCTTCAACAAAGATAGCTCTGCTCCTATCTGTTTTGCATATTGGGCTTCCATTTTAACACTTTAAAAAAAATTTTGAAAACTTCAAAAATAGCAACTAAATGTACATAAAAATATATAGTATTATATAATATATGGAGACTATACAGACAATAAAATCCTGAAGTGGCTTCCTTTCCACTAAGAGTAAAAGCCAAGTTCTTCCAATAGCCTACAAACCCTGTACTTCTATGATTCCGCTGTTCCTGCCACACTGTCTTCCTTGCTGTTCCTTAATACACCAAGGACCTGGTTGTAGTTGCCTCTGCCTGAAACTCTTCCCTCTTAAAAAGGTTGAAGGACTAAATTACTCATCTCCTTCAGTCATTGTTCAAATGCCATCTTCTCTATAAACTTTCCGTGACCGTTCTATTTTAAAATTACTATACCCATTCCTCAGCACTTCTAATGCACCTTACTCTGATATACTTCTTTCTCTATAGGATTTATCACCTTCTAATATATCATATCATCATATATTATGTAAGTATAATAACATAATATGTTTACTATGTTTATTGCTTATTGTCTGTCTCCCTTCCACCATAAAGAAAGGTCCCTGAGAGAAGATTCCTGGTGTATTATTTTTTAATTTATTTATTGGGGTGACATTAATTGATATCAATTCCCTAACACCTGAAATAGTGTCTAACCCTCACAGAATATTTGCTAAATAAATTCATTCATTAAATTAATTGCTTTTGGAAATTTGACCACTCTCTGTCTAGCAATAATCAAATGTCATATCTATGTATCTTCTTTTTTTTTTTAAAGATTTTATTGTTTAAGAAAGGATGAAAGAGAGCGAGTTGGGGTGGGGGGGCAAAGCAGTCTCCATAGTGGTACATCATTAGTTGTGACACAGTTTCATTCCACACAAGTGTATGTGGAGGCCAGGAGGCAAGAACCTTTGCCACCATCCTGATGGTTACCAGCTGAACCACGGCTCAGCATATGGGTTTACAAAGGCCAGAGCTGGGATTAGATCTCCGGACCTCACAGTTGCAAGGCAAGCGTTCAATCTGTTGAACTATCCCAGCATCCCCTCAAATGTCATATCTAAAGTGGGTAGCATCAAAGTTAAACCTAAACCCAGGTATGCTGCATCTTCCAGTAAATCCCATTAAAGAGGGCTATATTCTAACCAATGATACATTTATAGTCTCTGAAATTATGTTTTGATTCTGCCATCAATAAAAAAAATGGAGTTACCGTTTAATCATTAAAAGACAATCACTCTTTTTCAAAGAAATGTCCAAACTGCATTAAAAATGGAAATCAAAACCAATCAGGACTGTAGTTATAAGGAATACTGTTTATTTAGCATGAATTAAACTGTCAATTTTTCTTGGTTCTAAATCCTGACATATTCCATGGCATAGTATTCTGAGACATTGCCATAAAATGAGAATCTAAGAAGGGTGTATGTTTGCATGTTTGTAGCAGTTATGACAAAGTACCTGAAGATAAACCCACTGACCAATTCCATGTCAACATCACATATATCTTTAAACTGTATATTTTTCAACAATCATGATAGATTTGTTTTGAACTATCCATATTCTATTTCCAAGTCCTTTATATAAACAAAGAAAAACATGGAAAAACTGGATGGCTGAAAATAGTACTGCAGATGGCCACTGTATGGTCAAACACTGCACATCTCTGGAAGTTCCTCATCTATAGAATTACATTGTACATCATACATAGATTATGAAGTAAATGCACCAACAATACACCACCCCTGTTCTGCCCTGGAGTGGAGCAATGTTCACCGTGGGCCTGTTCAGAATTAACTAGCCTAGATGGAAACCAAAATCAGTGATTTTTCTTTCAGAAAAAGTATTTCAAAATTACTGAGCTACTCAGTCCTAGACAATGAAATATGAACTGATTTACATTAAAATAACATCCTCAAAATATTTACAAGTAACTTAAAATGTAAAAGTTATTAAAAACACAATTATTTTAAAATGACTCTATATGATAGGTTATAATTCCCATCCTTGAATTCTCGGTTAGCAGATTTTCTGGTAAAGGGCAGAAAGTTTGATAACCACAATGATCTTATAGCACCCTCAAGTGGACAACTATAAAACTGACAGTGTTTTTCTTCAGGTGTTGGTTTGTGATATGAAAAATTAAGAGAAGGTGGTAGAATACTTTCAAACAAAGACTACTGAGTAAATGAAGATGTACCAACACTTACCACAAGAGCTCATAGTTTAAATTATTTCTTTAATAATGAGGATGGATTTGGGGCTAATCTAGCAATACTTTCCATTTAGTATTCCTCATTCTTCTTTGCGTCAACTCAGGGTGACCCTAAATAGAATTTTGAACAGAATAAATCTATGTTCTATGGTAGCAAATCTGTAATCTAAAGCTAACTACCTTAATATGGAAGCAAATCTGTAATCTAAACCTTTTGCACCATGTGATTATAAATGAAATAAAGTGATCTCATTTTAGAAAAAAAATGGTTCAAGGCTGTCTTTAGATGTTAAAATAATATTTTAAAAAATAAGTTCCATACATTTATGTTTACAAACTACATTCTTAAAAAACATGGTTTTAGCTGACCCTCTAAACCATATGGCATGATAAGAAAGAGTACTAAATATACAGTAAGATAATATGAATTCTAAAGTTAGTTTTTGAAAAAATTATTAACCTCCACATATGTTTCTTCATTTTTTTAAATGGTAGAGTAGAAAGAGAAAAAGCACTAGTTGGTGGCTTCTTAGTGTAAATAGTCAAGATTCTTTTGGTTCCAAACCATAAATTTATTCAAGCTGGCTTAAGTAACAAAGCGGGGTTTCTTTTTAAGGGAAAAAAAAGGGCAGGCATGGAAAAAAATGCTAAAAAATTAAAGGAAAGAGTATTAACATACCCCTAGGGTTTTAACCAGTTCTAGCCACCCTTTCCTGATACATATCCCATCTTGAACCTGAGATGAGGATGAGGCTTTGTTGAAATTGTTCACATCAAAATCAAGAACTAGAAAGAATCTGTCTACAAATATTTGTTATATAGTCATAGATAATTTGTATAAGTCCTTCCCAACTGGTAATATACAAGTTCCTGAGATCCAGATAGACAGTCTTTTTCATATGGTATCATTAGCAGCTAAGCATGTTGTTTTGGTGTTAGAATTAGAAAAAAGAGTAAACATGTCCTGTAGTGATGAAGGCATGTACTACTCAAGAATGACCTCCCAAGGCAGCATTCTCAGAGCAGGAAACTGCCACTATCCATCCAGTTCTCAGACACCGAGCTTCTTAGTTCCTTCAGAGATAGATCCTTATAGGCTGACCAGACATATTGCTTTAAATGGGACAGAAAACAATGGGATTAACCCATTTCAAATGGTATATATCAGGGGTGGCCAACTTTTCTGTATATAAGATCTACTTTTTATCTTAAAAGTGTGTCGCAATCGACTTGTTGTCATAGGCGTAGTCTAAGGGGGAAGAAGGGGTGTGAAATGCATACTATGTTTATACACTGTGTTTCAGTATAAGGTGCATTCCAGCGAGGTATGGGTAGATAAGTAAAATACATGTTCAAAACTATTTTTTATTTTTAAAATCACTTATTAAGTTTTCGAGATATAGGCTCATGAAGAAAATAAATTTCCAGACCCAACTTTTGATAGCGGCATTCCGTACATGCGGTACCTAAAAAATTCGATTTTATGACACTTTTTCGAGATAGATTTTTACTACCGGTAACTTAAAATGCAATTTAATTTTTTTATCAACTGCAATGTATAAGTTGTACTATTTGTTTGTAAATATGAAAAAGTTGTTATAAATATGCACAGTATGGCTGATAATTTGATTTCAATATTTCACTTTCGCATCTTTTTTTGGGCCAGGAAAATTTATCATGGAAGAATAATATGACTTACTTTTTGCTAATCTATCAATAGCTCGCTGAGTACACCTCGTACTGAAATATAGATATACGGCTTATCTACCTACGTAAAAAACAACAACAATAATTATTTAAAGGGCCAAAAAACTCACATCCAGGGGAATTAAAAGAACATGGATAATTATTAACAATATTTATTTATTCAAAGTAGCTACAGATAAAGACAGATTTAGAATTTACTTTGTTGCCTTAACATTAATGGGAAGACTGAGTTTGCATGT